>JAOVVB010192665.1:0-11030 GCA_028570985.1 Heterobranchus longifilis | reverse complement strand
CAGGGAGGAGTCAGCAGATGCACAGGACAGGGGGTGGGTATGGATCACTGGGAGCTCAGGAGCAGCATGTGTGATCCAAACCATCATGAAGCAGAATCCAGCTGGAGCTGGTGCTTCTCTGGATGCCTTGCAGGGTTGGCCTCTGCCTCTGCCAACTGAAGCTGGCAAAATCTCCGGATGCCTAGTGATGGGTAGAGAAAGGAAAAACAGGTAGATAAGAATTAGCATAGATGCCGTTCAGGATATTAGCAGCACTAGATAAGAGTGTGCATTTAGATATACTGGAGTACGAGGTTATGGAATCAATTATGTGTATGCCAGATTAAAGAGATGTGTCTTGAGTCTACTTTTAAACTGGTACAGTGTGTCTGTCCTAAATACGGATGTGATTTTGTAAGCGATCTATGAAAATATTATTATCTATAGTGTCGAATGCAGCACTAAAATCAAGTAAGACTAGTATCGAGATGCAGCTTTGGTCCGAAGATAAAAACAAATCATTCGTGATTTTAACTAGTGCAGTTTCTGTACTATGATGGGGTCTGAAACCTGACTGAAATTCTTCGAGAATGTTGCTTTCCTGTAAGAAGACGCATATTTGAGCTGACACCACTAATATTTCAAATATTTTTTATATAAACAGAAGGTTTGAGATCGGTCTGTAATTTGTTATTTCATTCGGGTCTAAATTAGATTTTGTAAGAAAAGGCTTAATGACTGCCAACTTGAAAGATTTAGGGACGTGACCTAAATATAGTGAGGATTTACTAATGATTAGAAGCGGCTCTCCACCTGTATGTATCACTTCTTTTAGAAATCTAGATGGAATTGGATCTAACAAGCACGTTGTTGATTTAGCCACGGTGATAAGTTTATACAGCTCTCTCTGTCCTATAACTGTAAAGCACTGAAAATCTAAATGTGACGCTTTAGGCTGGATTGGAACACAAGATGCTGTTGGAGGTTGAACGTCCATCATTTTTTTCCTGATACTATCATTTTTTTCATTAAAGAAATTCATAAAGTCTTCACTACTAAACAGTGATGGAGTACTCTCTGCAGATATCTTAGGTTTTGTTAGTCTAGTTCAATGACTATTGAACCATGGTGCTGGTGTTTTATCTCTCACCTTTTTTAATCTGATGGGGGCAACAATGTGCTGGTAAAAAACAGTACCTATGCTGTTAGTTAATTTATCTAGATCGTCTGCATTTAGGGGTCTAGTAATGTGTTGGGACAGATCCGGCAGATTACTTGTGAATCTGTCTTTGTTGGTCGGATTAATATTTCTACTAAATTGATTTTGTGGGGAGACACGGTCATGTCCGTATCTGTTTTACAGGTAGAGTAGATGATCTGTGATATCATTAATTTGGGGTAGAATCTCTATATTAGTAACATCTATAAGATGGGGTATATTTAAATCTAGCGTATGATCAAAAAGATGAGTTGGTCTATTTATGTTTTGTTTAACCCCAAAAGAATTTAGCAAATCCATAAATGCGAGTCCTAAAGCGTCATTAGCATCGTCTACATGAATATTAAAATCACCTACTGTCAACACTTTGTCAGAGTAAATCAGTAGATTTGAAAGTAGATGTCCAAACTCTTTAAGAAAATCAGGGCAAGACTCAAGCTAAAGGAAGACTTCTGTCGCGAAGCTGCCCAACTGACAGACTCAGGAAATCCTATGTCCCCAGAGCCATTTACTGTAGCATTTCAACACCTCTTTACAGGGGCATGGGAATGGCTCCTCTGCTATATACAGTACATCACAGTGCTACCTGCGTAACTCTTTCATCTGTTAGCTTCAGGGTCTGCTTAGTTACTCTCGCTGACTGATATTTTACTATTACACACAGATTCAGTTTCACTGTCACTCCCATGATGTTCATTGCACAATTTATACTGTCTGCACTGTTGTCACTTTGCTATGCATAAATTGCACATCAAGGTTACAATGCAGTTAACTTCATTTCACTTATTAGTGTCTTTTTTTGTCTGATTTGTGTTTTTGACAAACTGTGCCATAGAGTGCATCTTTGGTTAAGTTAGGAATAAATATTTTGCCTAAAGGTTTATTTTAAATAATTTTCTAAAATGTACATTGGGTAATGTACATGGGCTAAATTCCCCCCCCCCCCAGACAATTTACCTCATGAACATCTTCTCACTTTGCAGGAAGTTCTGTCACCAAAACAAATTCCTACGTACAAACACACTTGGCAGTAAAGCTCTTTATGATTCTAATTTTTGATTTATTTAATTTGTTTTCACAAACACTGGCTGTGGTTGTGTTGCTGCGCTCAGAAGTGCAATTTGTTTAAATAAAAAAAGTAATAAACTCCTGCTGACTAATCGTTGTTTGCTGTGCTTTCTGTGGGCCATGGTGAGCATTGTGCATGCACGTCATTGTGCGTCCCATAGTTGTTGACCTACTGATCTTAATTTGTCACAAAAGGTGTAAATGGACATCAAAACTTTCCTCAGATGAGGCAAAAACTGCAAGAAGAGATGAGAGCAAAAGAAGTAAGACCTGGCGGTAGTGGGTGATAAATATGTATAAGCAAATCCCAGGAGTTTCTGAACTGCTCGAACCAGCCCATCTGGCACTAATAACCGTGACATGATTAAAGTCACACAGACTTGTTCCCTAATCTGATGTTTGATGTGAACATTAACTGAAGCACTTGATTTGAATTTATGCATTGCACTGATGCCCCATGACTGGCTGATTGAATGATTGAAATGAACTGCATAAATAAGCAGGGGTACAGGTGATCCTATTCAAGTGGACCAGGAGTTTGTTTGAAATGATCTTTGCATGGGAATTATTTGTATAAATTTTTATTATTGTGTATTATGGAGAAATGCTAATAGACACTAGGTATAGGAGCAGTATGGTGGTTGGTAATAACACATTTCATTCGGTTTCCTAGATTCTTTACAATAAGATCAACCTATCAAGTACAATGAATAACAAATGAAGTAAACACCAATTATTGCTTTGCAAATATTTCCCAGATTCCTGATACCCCAGATAAAAATCTTAACAAGTACATAACTGACTTATATTTATTGTTCATCTGTGAAATATTAAAACTGTTCCTATTTCCTAGAAGTAAAAAAAAACACCTTGGGGGAACTGTCCTTAAAAAGGGAGTAGGTCTAAAGAAAAGGAGTGAAAATTAAATAATTTGGAAGGATTTTAAGATAAGTTAATAAAGATGATAGGATAAACATTTTTATTGAATTTTAAAGCTTCAAAGCTTTTAAAGTGCTAATGGCTCGAAGGGAAGCTGCATCACAACACCCAACTTAAAAGTGCAACTCAACAATTCAAGTGCAAAAACAGGACCGAGACTGGTGAGAGAAGCCACGGGTGAGACCCAGGAGAGTAACCCAGTGAAGATGAGTTTTTTTGGTGTCAGGCGAACACGATTGAGATACTGCATTTGGGCAAGTTACAAAGCGCTATGTGTGTAATCTAACGCAGACCATACCTCAATTCACACCACCCCTACAGTGAAGAATGGTAGTGAGCAGTGCACTGAGGACACTTTTCATCCTCAGAACCTGTCAGAATGGAACGGAAAATGGAAAGAGCAAAATACATTATAACGATATTACAAGAAAAAAAAAAAGGGACAATAACCCCAAGCACAAGACAAAAGCAATGCAGGAGTGCTTAAAATAAAAAAAATAGTGCAGATTTGAATCGCAATGAAAATCTGTGGCACTTTTAGTCAGTCAACAAACAACCTGCAGTCACCCTGCAGTGTCTGGAGTAAATCTGCCAGGTAGAATTGGGCAAAAGATCACCCCCAGTGTGCAAACCTGGTAGGAAGTTTCTCTAACAATTTCAAGCTTTTATTCCAGAATAACATGGTTCTACCCAATAGTAGTCTAAATGGGTTGAAAACTTATGTGCACAGTTTCTTATTTTTTATTATTTATAGACTGTATATTTTAAAAATAAGACATGTTAATAAATTCAGATTTAAAGTACTTTAAGAACATATTGGTATGCAATACAAATCTTTGTAATTAAAAGAAATAATTAGCGTGGCCTCCGAGTGGTGCAGTGGTAAAGCGCTCGCCCTATCATCCGGAGATCGCTGGTTCGATCCCCGGGCGATGCTGTTAACCTTTCACAGCCGGAGGCCTAGAGAGAGCTGATTGGCCGAGCTCTCTCAAGGGGGAGGGATGAGAGGTACTTAGTGCTCCCACATTAATGACGGCTCTACAAGCCAATCAGGGGCATCTGTGAGCTCGCGCAGGAGGGAGCGGATAGTGCTGTTCCTCCGAGTGTGTTACGCCGCCCCCAACGGTGCGTGAGCGAGCAGTTCGAAAAAAATGGTCGGTGACGCCACGTGGATCGGAGGAAACACGTGGGTCGGTCTGCGGCCCTCCCGACTGATTGGCAGTAGAAGCTTAATGTGGGAGCCTCCAGTGTCTGGGTGGAATTGGACACCGCTAAATTAGGGGAGAAAATCGGAAAATTCGGAAACGGGGATAAATAAAAAATAAAAAAACCCACACAGTATACAGCAAATTGAGGCCAAATACACCTTTAATTGTGGAGATTATATTAGGCCCTGGCATTTTGAATCTCTGTATTGTCTCTACTGAGAAAATGGATCTCTACACCGGCAGAGGGGACAAAGCTGCCTGAACAGAAAGCAAATTAGTAAATCAGCATGAGTGATAAACACCTGTCCCTTACTAGGTCCTAGAAATGATGTTTAGTAGTGAGGATGCATAAAACTCATTGTCATATGTGGACTAGTGCATTCGCTCAATTGGTTCTTCCCGAATGATCAGAGAATAAAACAAAGTATAATGCCTTCCCAAAGTGCATCCATTTTTGATTTACATTATGTGCATAATGCAAAAGTGATTTAACACCTTCCTATGCTCTTTTCACAGTGTAATAAGTACTGTTCATTCATATCAACAATGATAAATAATCTCAGACATGCAAACTACTTTTAATGGCAACAAGATTGCTCTCCCTCACACGGTCAGACTGAGTGGCAGTGTATAAGAATCCTGGGACCACATTCCCCCTTAATGGGATAATATAGGCCACAACTGCACCTGTTCATCTGCATAAAAATGTAATGTCCCCACAAAACGGGAAGAACCTTTTTGTGTTCTGAATAATTTATATGGCTGGACCACAAATGAGAGTCCAATACTTGATTCACTTTCACTTCCATGCCCACCTGAGTGTCTCCCCCACCCTGGAGAGACATTTGTTTTCAAAATCTTCCTGGATAGGATGGTATTCATAAGAACACTGCATCAAAAAAAGCCTACCTGTTCCCAAAGATGCTGTGTCAACATGCACCTGACAAAAAACATGACATTGTGTGCTTGGTCTAGTTTGAGACAAGCCACCCAAATAAAACTCCCTCATGTTCAAGTGACCAAACCAGACTGAAAGCAATAAAGCCAAAAAGTCTGAACAACCCCAGCAGACTTGGCCTGAACCTTTTAAACAGTGTTTACCTAAACTATAGTGTTTACCTAAACCTATACACAGGGGTTTGATATACCCCTGTGTATAGTTTCCAACAGTCACTATGATGCCAGGCCAATTCCAATACCACTTTCCTTTTGGTGGGTTATGTGCGGGACTACACCGATGACAGTGGTCACCATCGTGAGCTCCATATTTTGGTTTATGCAAAGCAAAGAAAAAGCATTCAAATGGTTTACATGAAAGGTTTGCACTGTCAATGTTTTCCAAAAAACATTGACAGTGTAACAGTTTAGTAACAGTAACAGTTTCTTCAGCTCTTGATCAAGACTGGGGAACACATTTCTTACAATACAGTGGTGTGTGTTTGTGCGTTTAGAGGTGGCTCTAAAAGATGAACCATCTCAGAATATACCCTGCTCTCTTTTTCTCTGAGAATGAAATGAAGGCTAGACCCATAGTCAGGTGGTTCCCACTTTGCTCTCTAGGAAGATAGGCAAAAGTTGTCTACCTGAACACTGCCTGCAGATCTGTGTAGAGATGCAGGGTCATATCTTTAATCACTGCCATTGGCCCCTAAATCATTTGGTTGGTTAATCTATGCTAAAGGAATAAAGGCCGATTTACTGAATTCCTCTTCATCCAAAAATACCACCTATACTATAATGCCACATGGACACAAAGTCTACTCTGTTTTCTTGTTGTGACATCGATCCACAAAATCAACATTTAGGAGAAACAGCAACTGGAGGTCAAGGAAAGCAGAAAGCTAGACAGATTGAAACAGATACAATCCGTAATCCTCACAAAGCCCTGAGACAAGTGTCTTGGCATGTCCAAGGTACATTAGTGACTTGTGGTCAAGTTTTTAGGTTAAACAATGGATCTTTCACAGAAAAGGGAGAAAACATATTTCCATGAAAATGATAATGGTGCACTTTAAGGTGGTGAAAGGAACATATGCATACTGAACACTGTGAATGTCACCCAACGAGAGTGGGTGTATTAAAATAAGGGCTTTCAGCGCTACACAGAGAAGCACATCCCACAGTGAGAAACACTTGAAAAAAACTTTTTTACCCTCTGGCAGGTCAATTAAACATAAACAATAAGGTAGTTTAACGTAAAGTCTCTCAGTTACAGTATATGTAAATTAATGAGCAGAAAGTAGCTTCACCTGGAAACGTCCTTTGTGTAAACATGGCTGGTTATCTGAGCACGTCTCTCTGTCCACTACCTGTCTGCTAGAGATCTCATCTGCTTAGAATAGGAACAAAGAAAATGAAGAAATGAGAATAAGACAAAGTCTAACAAATTAAAATATGGATAGAAAAACAATAAACCAGGACAAAGACATAATATCCCATAAACACCACAAATATACATATAGAGAATATGAATAATTAGTGAATGTCAACAGAAGCATTCAGCGTGAGACTACCATGCATGTCCGAAAAGTGCCTTGCAAAAGTATGCATACCCCTTGAACATTTTGTCATGTTATAACCACAAACATAAATGTATTTTAGTAGCACTTTATGTGATAGACCAACCCAAAGTGGCACATAAACGTTAAGTCTAAATTAAAATTATTTTCAAAATCGTTTACAAATAAAAATCTGTAAAGTGTGGCATTCGTATTCAGCCCTCTTTACTCTGATACCCCTAACTAAAATCCAGGGGAACCAATAGCCTTCAGAAGTCACCTATTTAGTACAGTAAATATGGTTCACCTGTGTGTAATTTAATCTCAGTATGAATACAGCTGTTCTGTGAAACATGGGCATCATGAAGCCCAAGGAACACACCAGACAGGTGAGGGATAACGTTAAAGCAGGGTTAGGTTAAAAATTATCCCAAGCTTTGAACATCTCACAGGTTCACTCATTGCAATCCATCATCTGAAAATGGAAAAAGTATGGCACAACTGCAAACCTAACAAGACATGGCCATTTACCTAAACTGACAGGCCAATGGTAACAATGGAGGAGCTGCAGAGATCCACAGCTCATGTGGAAGAATCTGTCCACAGGAGTTTTCCATTCAGAATTAGCCTCCACAAATCGGTATGAAGAAAGCAATTGTTGAAAGGAAGCCATAAGAAGTCTCGTTTGCGGTTTGCAACAAGTCATGTGGAGGACATAGCAAACATGTGAAAGAAGGTGCCCTGGTCAGATGAGACCAAAATTGCACTTTTTGGCCTAAATGCCAAACACTACAGTATGTGTGGCGGAAAACTACCACTGTGCATTGTGGTGTAGACATCATGTTGTCGTGATGCTTTTTTCAGCAGGGACAGGGAAGCTGGTCAGAGTTGCTGGGAGGTAGGAGGAAGCCAAATGCAGGGCAATTTTAGACTTGAGATGATGAGAGTTCCCCTTCCAGCAGGACAATGTCCCTAAACACACAGCCAGATCTAAAATGGAATGGTTTAGATTAAAGCGTATTCATGTGTTAGAACGGCCCGATTCAATTGAGAATATGTGGCAAGACTTGAAAATTGCTGTTCATGAACGCTGTCCATTCAATCTGACTGAGCTTGAGATATTTTGCAAAGAAGAATGGGCAGAAATTTCACTTCCTAGATGCGCAAAGCTGATAGAGATATAGGACTCCATACAACCCCAATAGACTTGCAGCTGTACTTGCAGTGAAAGGTAGTTCTACAAAGTTTTGACTCAAGGGGGCTGAATACAAATGCATGCCACACTTTTCAGATACTGTATTTATTTGTAAAAAATAAAGTGAAAATCATTTATCATTTTCCTTCTAATTGACAATAATTTGTGTTGGAGTATCAAATAAAATCCCAATAAAATACATTTACATTTGTGGTTGGAAGGCACAAAATGTGGAAAAGTTCAAAGGGTGTGAATACTTTTGTGAGGCACTGTAAGTGCATTGCTCAGGCATGGCCAAAAATATTTGTATTACTTCATTGCATATAAGTGGAAAGTACTAGATAGTGATAGTAAATTGCTTAATGAATATTTACCATATACCGTACATCATGCTAGGAAAATGCCTTAAGTGTTAAATGGTCAAATAAGAAATATGGTCAGTGTTTGTGTTTCATGTTAAGCAGCATGTTATGAACATTAAGAGAAGTATGCATCCCTTTTTCTCCTCCCACCCCAGCCACTCGGGGACTCGCACAACCGGATGGAGTTTGTGATGTCTATGAACAGTACAGATCTTAAACAGTGTCACATATACATACATACCCTTTTGAACATATCATTTTGCATATATGTTCATATGTGCAGTCAGGAACAGCAGTGTTAACAGAATTTTTAAATACCGCTACTGTAGGTTGAGAACAGTCCACCAACAAAAGTGGGGCAAAGCTGCAGTCTCTAACCGTCCCATAATATCAAGGTATAGGCATGATATAGACATATGTTGGTAAGTAAGTTTAATGAAGTGGCCAGAAAGTGTATGCAATTTTTCATACCATTGGCAAACACTGTCACAATTTGTCACCACCTAAATAATATCTGAAGATATGATATCAGGAGATGGAGACTGGCTCATTGTGCCTATGAGTAAAGAGTTCACTGACACTTATTTGTTGGTAATCAAATGGTCAATGGATTAATTTTAAAATATACCTAATAACTGCCAATGAGTATAAAATGTGTACATTTGTACATTGCTTTAATTTGGGAATTGTTTAATTATAGATTATAAGGGCACCAGCAAGTAAGAAACCTCAGGTATAAACCTGTAAAACCTTGTAAAAGAGGTATGAGGTTAGAACACATAATATGGGATATTATACTCTACCTTAACATGTCTGGTTGAAAATGCCTATTCTTGCCTTTTAATCTGATCACATACAGTGATGCAGGGGATCATTTTGATGTAGGGATATTTTGAGCCTCAATCAACACCACCTCCTCTTCAGCAGTCACTTTTAACACGGGTTATTTGTGACATACAGTATATTCATTTCTCACACAGCTATAGCTATGGGGCAGAATAATGCCCTTGAAAAGAGGACAGAGCAAGTCTCACATGAGAGTCAAACCATGCAAGGGTTAAAAAAAGATGCAAATGGATAGGGATATTACATTCAGCCATTTTAAGAGGGGAGTTCAAGTCAAACGATTTGTGATAATTTTTTTGTGAATGCTCAAATGTACAAAACTGGATTGACATTTACAGAAGGCTTGAAGCATAGCACCATAAGACTTGCAGGAAAACATTTGAATGGTGCAAAGGTTTTGAAGAAGGCCATACATCTCTGAATGATGATCCTGAGGTCGCTCTGAGCACACTGGAGTTTTTCCTGGGACCATTGAACAAGTGAAACGCCTGATCCTTGACAATCAACGAATAACTTGTCACCAACTTACAGAAGAATCTATGAGAAATGTACACACAATCATTTATGAACACGACTTGCACACTACAGGAACTTGTCTGGGAGTTATTGCTACATCGCCTGTACAGTCCTGATCTTGATCCAAGCCATTTCCTCATGCTTGGGCTATTAAAGATTAAGATTTAATTATTTGCCACATGTACCTTGCCAGTGAAATTTTTTTTTTGCATATCCCAGGTAGGAAGCTGGGGTCAGAGCGCAGGGACAGAAAGGATTCAGGGCTCCTGGAGCAGACAGAATTAAGGGCCTTATTTAAGGGCTCAACATTGGAAGCTTGGTGGTGCTAGGGCTGGAACTCCAACCTTCTAATAGGTAGAGCCTTAACCTTTTGAGCCATCATTTCCCCAAGCCCATGATCCAGGTGAGGCATGATCTCAAAACCTCAGCATTGCTTCACTGGAAATTTGCTATTGCAGTAGTAATTAAGGAGTTCCTGGGAGGCCAATGTATCAGAAGTGATGCAGGCAGTCAGATTGCTCCTGTGTACTTGATGGTATCCCAGCACTGCTGAAACATTGGGATAAGTGCATTGGTCTAGCAGGGCATTATATAAAGAAATAAAAGTAGGGTTTATGCTCATAACTGTGTTCTCTTATTCTGCGCAATCAAAAGTCCCAGTTTGTCTTGAATTGGCCTCGTATTTTATGCAAAGGGGAAGCTATATAGCCCAAGCAAGCAAAATCAGCTATGTGTTCTGGGTGGGAGGGTTGACACACACTCTCAATCCCAGTGACACTACACAATTACTACTCAATTGTCTTCAAGTTGATGTATGGGCAGAAGACAGCACATAGCATTTTCCGTGTTGCAGCAGTTAAAAATGGTTGGTTGAATGGTTGAAAAACAAGTGCATGCTAGCCTTCACCCTCCATTATGGTAAATAGTATATAACCGAGAAAAGCTGGATGGTGGTAGGAATTGGAAGGTGACCAAACTGAAATGAAAACTTCAGCTAGGAGATTTAATATTGCAAACAAACAAAAGAACAGTAAGTGACTAGCTGGCAAGACAAAAGAGAAGCCTATAATTGATGTGATCCCCTATATCACCATGTGTTACTGACCTTGGAGGCTTGTCTTAAATCAGACACACAAAGGCATAGTATCCAATAAGATTTGTTAAGTGAAATTTAAAACCACAAAAAACAAAGAAAAATGA
>JAOVVB010192654.1:0-11030 GCA_028570985.1 Heterobranchus longifilis | reverse complement strand
ATATTCAAAGGGGGGGGGGGGGCGGGTCCCATTACCGTTAATTACTTAATAATTAGTCCAGAGTTTGGGCCAGCCTTCCAGATTACCCCCTGACTCCGTTGAGTGTGCAAACACTAACACACACAGTGTACAGGATAAAGAGATGAGCTGCGGTCCATGACGCCTCGTGGAACGGAGCGAGTAAATCCAGCTTTGTGAGGCTAGTTGGGGCCGTGGGTGGCAAACTGCCCCCCACTGAGAATCTGTTTGTAGTGACGGCTGACAGGACTCCGGGGTCTGGAGATTATCAACTGTCTGCCAATCCATGCAACACAACCATTACTGCCTCTCCCTCCAACTCATCCATCAATCTGTCCCTCCCCTCGCTCTTGTCATTTGGTCGGTTTTCTTTACTTTGCCTCTGTCCTTTTTTGTGTACTGTAATCCTCTCAAAACTTCCCAGAAAATAGGGATGATAAAAAAAAAAAAATAGAGGGAGCGGAGTCGGGAACGGAGCGAAAAGAGGCAGGATAACAAAGAAGTGGGCAGATATATTGAGTGCAGGATGCAGGGAGCACATATCGTATGAAAACAGCAGCGTTCTGGACTGTCGCTGTCATGTGAGGAGTTATTTTTAATGGTTCTAACTTGGGACAGAGAGGGAGAGAACGAGACGCTGACAGCAGAGAGAGAGGGGCGGCACGAGCGCGGTCGAGACGAGAGAGAGAGAGAGGAGCAATAATCTGATATAAACGGCCAAATGTGTTTTGAACCCTTGGATCAGTATCTTGATTCATACATAGCATTTGTATGTGAAAAAGGAGACGGAGAGTTGTCGTTTCATTCTCCTTCACATTGTCTCCATATCGAGATTATTGTGTGACTGCCGGGAAGACCAGAAGACCACATGGAGATATAATGTGTTCAGGGCAATGTTTCTCAGAGTATTGAATCAGTTATTGAGCATAATGGGATTGATCAATATAGGGCCTGTATACATGTATCTGGATATTTGTATAAACAGATATTTTTCTTCTCTTCCATCCACACAACCTCCACTTTGATAAATATCTCCGTCCACATTACAACACACAAACAGTCCAAACGCTCGCCGGGCCAGTAGGTGGTGATAAAGTCTACGTCGACGACGCGTCAAACACCAGAGAAGAAGAATCTGAGCATACCGTTTTAGCTTCGGCGGTAGTAACACATCAATCAAACAACAGTAAAACAGTAGAAGCTAATTATTTCTTTATCTTTCTGGTACACGGTCCAAGGTGCTGTGGAGAAACTCAAATATGACTCATGTGGACGGACGACGAGGTGAAGTTGCTGCTTAGCGTACCGTTAGCCGTTAGCATGTCGGCTCTGTTGTTTCTGGTGCATGCTCATTACACAAAGCAACACTGGGCATGTGTGAATTGAGGAGATGATGTCACCGTTTTCCCAAAAATCTCCCAGTTTACACGTCCACATGGAAAATATTCACCTTGGAAGGCGTTTTTTTTAAAAAACATCTGTTTTAGTGACATAAAACTGCATTTACATGTGGACGAGAGGAAAATATCCCTTTACAAAATTATCCAGATACATGTGGACAGGGCCTCAGTGTGAAGGGGAGATATGGGTCATCACCAGTCACACAGCCTGGGTCCCTAACTACATGTATAATAGTTACAGAATTATATCTAACTCTGTGTTAATGGCAAACTTTGTTTGATATTTCATTGTCAGTAAAAGTAATCCCTTAATGTCAGGTATGGAAGATGGTGTGTATGATGTTGAGGCCAGGCAATCGTTGACTTGGATTTCTTTATTTACTTCTTCACTTTATTAGAAATGAATGCAGCGTGACATTCAATTATTTTTTAAAGGATAAGGTTCAAGATATTGGGATTTTTTTGTTTTGTTTTATAACTGCAACGATTAATCGACTAATCGATGGGTCGATGGACAGAAAAATAATCACCCACTATTTTGATAATCAGTTAATTGTTAAAGTAATTTTTCATGCAAAAAATGGCAGAAAATGCTGTTTTCAAATATGGAGATGTTCTGGTTTTCTCTGTTTTATATCATATTAAACTCAATATATTTGGGTTTTGGACTGAAAAAATAATTTAAAGACATCACCATGGACTTTGAGAACTTTTCACTATTTTCTGACATTTTATAGACCAAACGATTAATCGATTAAGAGATCATCTGCAGATTAATTGGTAATGAAATAATCGTTAGCTGCAGCCCTAGTTTGTTTATTTGTTTGTTTTATCAACAAAGACCAAAACCAACAAAGAATCAATCCTATACTAACAAGTACTAACATGAATTTATTGACTATACATTCATTTTGAGTCTGTCCTACATGCTGTTGTAAATACTCACACCATGTATTAATCCACCACTGAAAATAGTGCCCAACCATTTACTTCTGTTTGAGTTACTTTTGGCAAAAACTACCGTGCCCGCTACTGTACGAAATGACTGTCTTTTTTGAAAAATGAAACTATAAATTTGTGACCCGTTTTTAAAGATTTATGTCTTCAGTCAGAACAGATGGGCTGAGTGCCACAGAGAGAGAGAGTAGGGAAATCAGACAGTACTGAGACTGACGCATTACTCGTTTTCATGGGGATTTTTTTGACAGTAAAAAGATATAGAATAATACCAGCTGTATCCTTACCTTATCTTCACAATTAAGACATTTTTCTTGTGAAATATCACAAGATCACGCGAAAATCTGTGTAAACCCGCGGATGTCTAAAGAGAACAACAAACAAAGAAATGTTTACTTTGCCTGTCCAACATAAACTTCTTGATTTTATGTTTTTTTCCTGGTTTTCCTTCGGTTTTTGCGCTTCTACCATGTGTAAGTAGGCTACGTAGTTAAGTGGTTTCTTTTTTCATGGTGTTTTATTTTGAAAATTAATGCCGGATGCTCTATGCCTTTCCTGTGTCTCACTTCCTGTCTGCTCTGTGCTGCTTCAGCGTGGCTTCTGTCAAAAATAGACTCGGCGCGTACTTTTAGCGGAGCAGAGCGGAGACGTGTCCTGTGGAATTTAGGGGTTAGAGTGTGAAGAAGCTGAATGACAGTGAGTCGGTGAGATAGTTGCCTTGGAAACTCTGCATCCCTCCTGGTGCCAACCACAGGGTTTCCATGTCTAAGCTAAGTGAATGAAATGAGGTAATAACAAGCGCTGCTCACACTCCTCTCTGTGTGGAAGAGTTATCAGCTCAAAAGCCAAGTAAATATGATTTACTTCCAACACTTTACTGTAAACTCTAATTCACTGCTGTACCAGTGGGTGGGATTGAATGCCAGGATCTAATATTTAGGTATAACAGCCATCCTGCTACTATTGACTTTATGCTGCTGGCACGCATTCCTAATGTTTACAACCCAGTTGAGACGATGCTGTTTACGTATTTCTCAGTCAGTAAGTGTTTGTTATGACGCTCCACCGGCCGTGCTTTTGGAGGACAGCATCCAGCACAGGATGAGTTTTAGAAAGAATGTCATCACAAACTGATGCCGCACAAGTGTGACACACTGAGCGTAAGAGCAAGAGTAGAAGAAAGTAAGACATTACATTAATAACACGTAGGAAGGCCGGGAAAATGTAGCTGGACTAATAAAGACTGATGCTTATCCTTCTGTCTCTGATCTCTCAGTCTCTGTCACAGATGCAGCGTTCAATTTTTTTCACTTGCCCAAAGTCAATTTTTACTTGCCCCTATACAAATAGTTTTATTTATTAGCACTTATTAAATAACAACAATGCAACCATGCAAGCAAAATGCTGTCTGCTCTTGTTATGGCACTCCAGCGGTCTTTTTTTGGAAACTTGACACGCCTTTTGAAAAACGACCCAGTTTTATCTGCCTTGCTCTCAAACCTGCGCAATACATAGTTGGATTTTCGCTCACATCCGCTAATGCCATCAACTAAACTCCTGTTTCCAGGATATTTGAAATGCTCGCTTGCGCTTCAGCTCATAAACTTTGCCATTTTCTCGCAAGTGCCCCATCGGTACTGCACATGTGCAACTCTAAACAGATGAGAAGGAAGCAAAATGGCTCACTCATCAGCTATTTCCATCATCAGTTCCAGACAAAAAACTGTGTTCAATTTTTTTTTTTTACCACATGCACGGTCGGACAAGTGAGGGCACCTGCACACCTGCCGTGTTTATTTTGGTTGAATCGAACCCTGGTTTGTTTCCCCTCTTCAAACACCGGTTGTTTTGGAAACAAAACAACCGGTGTTTTTCATGGAGCCAAAAGTTGGAATATTTAGAGAGAAAAAAGTGGGAATATTTTCCACAAAAAAAAGAATATTTAGAGAAAAAGTCTGAATATTTTCACAATGTTTTTTTTTAAATATTTAAAGAAAAAAATGCTTATTTATAAAATAGAAAAAATAGGAGGGGGGGGATAATCTAATATTATTTATTTAATATGTGAAGTGAAAATAATCAGAGTATATGTAGCAGCGGTTAGTTTACTTCCTGTTTGAGGTGGACACAATGGGTAAATAAAACGTTTTCCGATGGCTGGTTTAACAATCCCAAATATAAAGACTGGTTGGTGAAGGATTCCAAATGGGAAAAGAAAGCTACTGTGGATGCAAAACTTTGTGTAAAATCCTTAAACATCTCCAACATGGAGGGGGCGGCCATATGCAAGAACGTCTACTTCTACATAATCTACAGAGAAGTCTAGAAATTTGAGTCTGGAAAAGTATGGAAATTTTAAAATGGGAAAGTTTTAGGAACTACAATCATGGATGCACTGAAAGTAAAAATGTTTAATCCTTATCAGCATGCTTTTTCTTCACTGACTGATGTTAAAAAAAAATACATTTAAAAAAAAAAGAGCAGGAAGAAAATGGACAACATACCTGTCCTTTCTTTGATCTCACACAGGACACTGAAGAGGGCGGGCTTCATTCTGTGGCAGTTTAAAGCATGTTTCCTTTTTATGGAAAATGAAAGACAGAGAGGCAGAGATTGTGAATTACAAACCATTCTTTCTTTGGTAGACGTTATATGCTATTGGTTACAGGCGCTGACATCCATCAACAATAGATGTTGTAGACACATTGCAAGTCAGCACTGAACAGACTGGATTCAGATGAGTGAGTGTGCAGCCAGACCTGTTCGAGCCTTTGACTGAAAACAGGCCCGAGCACATTACTGTAGCCTGAGACTCACTCACCTTAGTGAAGAAAGACAAGAGATCCAATCATGCACACACTTTAAAAACTTAAAGTGGAAGTCTGCATCCACATGCAATAGGGGTGGCACAAATTATCAATATTGCAATATCATGTCATACTGCTTTCTACCATATGATATTGATACTCTGACACCAGTATTGTGACACTTTCTGTTACATTACTGAGGCATGGGTATTTCATGATTTTCCTGCATACATTTGATCTGAAATGATCTGTTCTCTGGTATGTTTTTTTTTTTTGCCGGTTTATGACTATTTCAATTTGTAGATCCTGTCACACGTCCATGTTGCTTTTAAAAACTCAACTTGGATGTTTTATCTCAACTTGTTATAAAACTCTGTATGTTTATGAAACACTGAGGACTAGGCATGTAAATGATTAATCGTTAATCGTCGTAAATAATTTAACCGATTAAAAAATATATTAACCGATAATGCAGAAGACGAGGGACGCGTGGTGGTAAATTTGCTGTAGTATGCGGTTGCGCCACGAGGTTGAATAATATAATAAAGTCATTATTTTGTTATTTAGTTTATCATTCAACTAGCTTGGTGTTTATTTGTTACTTGTACTTTTAACTCCTAATGTAGTCGATTTTGCGTCGAGCATCGTGTGAGTGGGTAAAACGGTTTTCTAATGGAAAAACGTCAAGCGCATTTTATTAATGATTAATCGATAATCGATTGTTAAGGCGGTCGACTATCGATGAAAGAAATTGCTTAAAATTTGCATCCATACAGAGGACAAGATCAGGGAGAAAGACAGACAATGCATCACTAATACAAGGCACAGTAGCATTAGATGAATGAAAGACCGAAAATGTCGACTACAGCTTTGCATATCTGTCTGCGTTTAAGTGGTATACCTTCATTTTTAGTGACACAGATAATGTGATGTCTCACAGATTATTTGCTTTCACTGTATGGTGTGTAGTATTGATGTGTAGATACTATTTTGAGCAAACTACTGTGATAGTATTGTGAGTTACGAGAGTTGGGTGATATGATTGAAATTATCACAACAGGATACTTTCCCCTATCAGTGTGTACAACTATATTGCAAATGTAAGAAAAAATAGACACACTGCAGTCACTTTACCTTACATTTTGCTTTGTTGTGACTCTTCTCTCGAAACATTACGACTTTTTTCTCATAAAATTTTAACTTTTTCTGTAAACATTATGACTTTTTTCTCAAAACATTACAACTTTTTTCTAAACATTATGACTTTTTTTTCTCTAAACGTGTTTTTTTTTCTCAAAACATTACAACTTTTTTCTCAAAACATTACAACTTTTTTCTCAAAACATTACGACTTTTTTCTCAAAACATTACGACTTTTTTCTCAAAACATTACGACTTTTTTCTCAAAACATTACGACTTTTTTTCTCTAAACATTACGACTTTTTTTCTCTAAACATTACGTGTTTTTCTGTAATCATTGCAACTTTTTTTCTCAAAATATTACAACTTTTTTCTCTAAACATTGTGTTTTTTTCAATAAACATTACAGCTTTTTTTAAGAAACAAATATTTGTATTGCATCACAGATAGGACATTGTATACTGCAGTCAATTTGTGAGGATATTCACAATATCGATATCCCGATAATGGAAATTCACCACGATCAACTTATTGTGTGTCTTTTTTTAATCATGATTCACATTATTCACGTCATCGATTATTGTCCCATCCCTATTACCTAGTATGGAGTGCTATGGAGTCAGTGCTCAGCTTTGTATTAAGTGCTGTTGATAAGGCCTGTGGGGTGAAAGGTGGTGATGCACAGCTGGAGAAGGGGCACAACAATTGCACCAGTATTATGGATGTGGGGGGTGTTATTACAGTGTATTACAGTGTGTGTGTGTATGTGTGTGTGTGTGTGTGTGTGTGTGTGTGTCTGTAAAACCATGCACGCCTGAGGGGATACAGTGACGATGATTCCCCCCTGTGCAGACCCAAATTCAAACATGGTGTGCCTTCTATGTCAGGCCTTATCTGGTCATGTTATTACCTGGCCTGGGCCTCATCCAGACTCTCATCTGTGATGACCATGATCTGCTGGAGGATGTCACCAATGTCCTGCTGCGGCTGACCCAGGTTGTGATGTTTCCTTATGTTGTCAGGATCAACCACATCCTCATGAGACAGTCCAGTTAGTCCGATATGACCCAGCATCATGCGGGCCTGGTCCTCCATACCTACAAATGTAGCTCTTATTGTGGAGGGAGAGATAGGAGGAGGACTACAAAAAGGGGGTTTCCTTCTCCAACTTTCAGCACTTAGAAAAACGTGAAAAGTTTCCCATTAAAAAAAAAACCATACAGTGCTCAAAACTGAGTGAAGTGTTGCCTCCGCTGGAGCTGCCTGCTTGTGTTGGTCTGAGTAACAAAGGAAAACAGAAGTGCAGCAGCCTCGGGATTTCTGAAGAAAACGCTACAAAACCCAGGGCTCGAGAAACTGTGGTTCTTCTTTGGCATGGGAGGGCACGGTTCACAAAATGTTACAGTAAGATACTGGTGTTTTTATGAGTAGCCTGACGCGCGTACGTAGCCTGCGTTTCTTTTCTTCCCCTGAAAAGACGACCAGGAGGCTCCAGACAAATTACCAAAACTGGCTTGTTACAAAGCTCATTCCTGTTTTGGGGAGGCTGTTCGTCTCGTGCGTGTTAGATAATGGTGCTATAGCTATATCTAATGACCCGGGCGCCCCTTTGATGTCGTCGTCGTCTCCGCCTGCTCTTTTATCCATGAGTCCCGTATACTGCTCGGTAATTAAAAGTGAGAACCGACACGGTCACCTAAAACACGGTCCAGGAAAGGTTTTCCCTGAGGAGCCTCGTCTGTCATCTAGCTATTCCGTCCAAGCCCCGCACACACAGGTCTGCACCCTTTAGTTGTTGCTTATTGCTATTTTCTTTCCCTGTACGGCTGCTGTCCCACTCCTCCCAGAAAAACACCATGGAGCAATGCCGTCCTCTGTCAAAGCACACAGGATGAGAAAACACGACTTCCGCTCAAACTTTTCACACTAATGCACCTGAACGCCGATCACCCGGTTTAAAATGTTTTTGTTTTTGTTTTTTTATGATAAATCAATGGACGAGCCATGTTTTATTTCCATCCAAAGGTCTTTACAGCATATGGATTAATGCAAAAATGCCAAAACACACAAATGGTCCAACCAGACTGCAGATAGTACCAGCCTATATTGTGAAAATATAGTACATACACTATTTGTTCTTCTGAGGGGCTGGTAGCATTGTTATATAATAATAATAATAATAATAATAATAACTATTTGTTTTACTTTGGAGTAGGGCTGGGCAGTATTGGTCATTCCATATCTCAATAACAATAATAATAAATAAAAACAACAGTAATTCAATAAATAAATAAATAGTCTATATGAAACAACCTCATGGTAATGTCTAGTTTTGTATACTCCTGTGTGAATTATTTATTTTACAAATGAAAAATAATGACTATTTTCTCATTTTATTAACAACTTTAGTGCAAAATGAACATAAATTGCAAGAATCAAAACAGAAAGCATCGTGGAAAGTACATAAATATTGCCGGAATGCAGTTTGCCCACTGTTGTTTTGACACCCTAATAGAAACAATATAGAAAAATATATACGATAGAGTTTTTTTATATTGTTTTGATGATATATATCGTCATATTGCCCAGCCATACTTTGCAACACAACGTGCTTTCCAGTAAGGACATTATATGGCACGGTATGGGCATAAAAACAGGGATAGAATGCCTCTTGTTTTTTGTAATGCACCATTACATCAAGACAAATTCCTTGTACCTGAAAACTACTTGGCAATAAACCCGATTCTGATTCTGATAATCAATGTATAATAATAAAAAATAAAAAAACAAGGATAAAATCCCATAATTAATGCAAAATAAAAAAGATGAAAATGTAATGCATAGAATGCATAACATTAGATGGAAAGTAAAACCCACTGAATAATAATATAAATAAAGATAAAAATTTTTAATTAGCCATATTTGCAGCATCTTATTTAAGAAGAAAAGTATTTAGCGTATATGTATCACCATTATACATAGGGTCTATCTCTGGATTTCTGGCCTTTTTTCTGCTGGTCAGCACCTGACAATGGCAGAATTACTACATTATGTCGTAACATCAATCGATTAATTTAGACTGCATTATCTTGGCTAATTAATCTGGACATTTCTATTGCATGTCTGCTCTAATTCAATAGCCTTACTGTGAACATGTTATAAAAAATGCTGTGATGTATGTGACTGATAGAGCAGAGCCTCTAGAAAACAGGAGGTGTGCACAGACTTGTCCTGGAGGTGAACAACAAAATAATTTTAATATACAGTGCCAAGCCAAACAGAATAATATGGTTACTGAAATATGAAGAGCTTGATAAAAACTTTGATACAACCCAGATTTATGAAACATTATTTAGAATGATGTTTCAGTTAACCTACACAGAATGAAACTGTGGTTTAAAGTGGTTATAAAGTCGCATAGAAGCGTTTTATAGGTCTGCTTTTATTTTGAAATCAGCAGTGATTAAATTCCGGCCTCTTTCTGGCTTTTTCTGGTTCCCTTGACGCAGCTCTCCATCAGTATGTCGGCGGGCTCCGGGGAATGCTGCAGTTTGACTTGAAACCGCGAGGAGGCCATCATTTCACCATGGAAACACTGTTGTTGTTGTTTATGATGATGATGCTACCAATACTAATACTAGCCTAAGTGTGTGTGTGTGTGCGTGTGTGTGTGACTTCCAAGAGACCGCATCTTATGGTGACCTTATCTTAGGGCTGCGCAATTTATCCATGTATTGACATAGATTAGTAGTCGACCGATCTGGGTTTTCAATGGCTGCTGCCGATATTTAGAGAGCACGCTGGCCGATGACCGATTAATAATGCTGATATTGTTGGGTTTTTTTTGTTTGTTTTTATCTGATAAAATAGCCTACAACAATTTCTTAAAATTATAATAATAACAAATGTGACACAATGCTGAACTTAAATGAACATTTGTTTAACTCTTATTAAGCAGATAGCAGCATCTCTTTACTGAAATGTATGAACTTACATAAATAAATAAAAACAATGTTAGTGCACTGCACAGGACCACCAAGCAGCAGATTTCCAACTGCACTTGAAGGCAGCTTAATTTCACAGCATCACGGAGGAAGATGAAAAAAGAGATGAGGCCTGCAGTTTTGATGCTTGTCATCAGCTGTTACATGGACTCCTGGACAGACAAGTGCTTCTGCATCGTTTTTTACATGTTACACGGCCGATGCGGATTTTCTCAAAATCTCATTAATCGGTCGACTCCTAGACTAGATATCGTCTTAGATTTTGGATATTGTAATATGGCATAAGTGTTGTCTTTTCCTGGTTTTCCAGGCTACATTACAGTAAAGTGATGTCATTTTCTGATCTTACCAGACTGTTCCCTTATTAAGATTATTTCCCTTTGCCCACTTAGTCTTGATAAGCACACTACTGATGATTATTTATCAAAAATCTCATTGTGTAGGCTAAATATTTTGTGAAAGCACCAATAGTCAACCATACAATATCGTTGCAATATCGATACCGAGGTATTTGGTCAAAAATATCATGATATTTCATTTTGTCCCTATCGCCCAACCCTACATCATCATACTGTAAAGCATTGTCTCTAATTAAATGATATTTCTGTAGGACGTTGCGTTTCATCACTTACCACCTCGGTACACATATCTACAAGCTGATGTGGGGAAGCCCTGTGTGTGTGTGTGTGTGTGTGCGTGCGTG
>JAOVVB010192643.1:261-11031 GCA_028570985.1 Heterobranchus longifilis | reverse complement strand
TGAAAGTATCACAAGACTAAATCCACGGAGAAATGCACACAGCCCGTATTCAGAAACTGTGCCTTTAAACAAGCTGTCAGGACTTCCATGAGGTTGTGATGTCACAACTATACTATATACAGGTAGAAAGCGCTGCTACAGTTATTCCCCGGCTGCAATGGCGGTGCAGAGACATGGAAAAAACATGGAAATCTCACTTTTTACAATATGGGACCTTTCATATTAAAATGTGCAAATGTAGTTATTCTATTATATGATTGAGTTGATTATATCAGCTAATGGTAATACGTATATATATATATAGTATATAGTGGGATTATCACCTGCACTGGTCCGTAGAGGAATTGCTCCAATCTTCCTGAGGAAGTGTGTCATGATCTTCGGGGGTCGGTGGTCTTTCTAGCACAGCGATGGCGAGCAGGATCCCCAGGACTGTCAGACAGCCCAAAACCACAGCTAATGTCACACAGCTGGTCGACCTCTAACAACATGAAGTTTGATAGAAAAACAAGTCCAGGAATAAGAAAAAATGTGTCACACCAAAACAGAGAGAATTACTCGGTCAGTATTTGATGTAGTCCTACCCTTTCGTTTGAAACATCGCTGTCATGCAGGCTGCTGTACTTAGAGGTCATTTTTCCTTTCAAGTGCTGCTCACCTATCGATGTTCAAAAGCAGGAAATTATCGTCTCAGACAGAAAATAAACACTACAATTACGACCACACACTATCACAGAAGTCATTATTTTGCAGTTTAAATGGTTGAGATCTCAGATGAAGTTTGGTTTCCAAAGTATTGAAAGCAAAAGCAACTTACACAACAGCAGATGAGACTTATTCCACTACAAAGAGCTCACAACAAATGTGCTTCTTCCCTCCAGCTTTCACTCGAAACTGAGCGTAGTGTTATCTCTGTTACTGAATATATCACAGCACACTTCCTGTTTTTAAAAAAAAAAATGTTTTTAACTTTCATTTCAGGTTTTGAGACATGTATTTGCACAGAAATTAAAAACACAGTGTAGTGAGTGAATAAAAGTCATGACAAAAACAACTTTACTCATTCATTTTATTTGAAAAATCTGCAATCATCATCATCATCTAACAAATGACACAAATAGGCAAACATAAATACCAGCTAACAAGACAGCACGATTACAAACAAATCATTCTGGGTGAAAGGAAGGGAAACATAAATTGAATATCAAAAAAAAAGGTGGACACACATTTGACAAACAAGAATTACATTTCAGCTCTCAAACCTGCTGGAGGTTTGACGTAGATGGAGTAAAGCAAAGGGGGAAATACTATCCCATAGAAGAAGAATAGCAGCAAGTGAAGTCAATAGGACATTCCTTTTTTTTTTTTTTAGCTTGAGTTTGTAAACAACCACTGTCCCACAAAGCTCTGTGGCACTTGTAAGAACTTCCCAATTACAATCACATGTACAATCTGTACTGGGAAGAGGGAAACAGAAACCTGCTGGGTGTGCTGGGTCGCCTTCTTTCCTGCTGCAACCTCAAACAGCATCAAATGTTTACAGTCTTCTGCAGGAGAGTTAGCGGCTTTCAGCTCGCAGCATGTCAGGACGAGGGGGATAAAGTTGTACTACATTAGTGCAAAAGACAAGATTGAGAGGTAATTTGTACGACGTCTTTAGGTATTTACACATTGAACGGAATGTCGCGAGCTAATCATCAGATTTACAGTTTCACACCGTTGACTTTGTCAACTTAAATGCTAAAATTACATTACTTCTCCTCCTGTCATGTGCAACGCCACAACAGAAGTGCCCTTGTGACTCGAGAGGAAATATCAAATCTTACCACAGTGCTCTGAGCGCTTAAACATATTGTGTCTGTCGGATGGAAACCTCGTACATCCATATTTTGTCTTTTTTTCCCCCATAAATCAATGTGTGGTCACCCTTTATGTCTGTCTGTGAGTTTTATACATATTTAACCAATTAGAAGAATGAAAAAGACTGACTTTGTCTGAAGAAAATAGCTCAATAAAATGTTTTCATTTCCAGAAAAGTAATGGTTTTTGACATACAAGGTTTTTGCCCGACAGAGGTTTAGATGTGGTGAGATGCGCTCGGTACAAACACATAAAGGAGACTCATTCCTGTCGGTTGTTTTCTGATCGTCTTTGGCCAAACCTCAGAGCGGACTGTGCTCTTCAGGCATGGAAAACAACACAACAAAAATCGAGTTTCAAGCACCCCGACTGTGTTTGACACAAATAAAAACACACTTTTCTGAAGAAAAAGAGGACAGGAATGCTTGTGTTGTATAGCCACTTGAGTTTGTGGTTGCCAGGTGACTAACCTCTGGAGCCCCCTCCTACCAGTCGCACCACACATTCCTGAGGGATTTTCATCTCCGGCTGGACAAAATATAGAGTCCATCTACTGAGGAGGGCCTGGACAGAGTCGCCACACTGGGAAATGTTAACAGAATAAATACTCAAGAAATTGGCTGGTAGCAACCGTGTAATACAACATTAATTGGTCTGGCACTAGAGTCTACTAAGTCACGTTGTCTCGGTTACAGTGTCTCACAAAAGACCCCTAATAAATACTTTTTACATTCTTCGATAAATCTGGTCAAACAAAGACAAAAACATGGACGAAAATATAGAAAGGGAAAGTAATGGGCTGACTGAGGATACATGTACACTAAGATCTGCTGGTGTTACTGTGGTTCTTTCTACCCAAAACAATCAATGAGCTAATATTTCCTCAAAAAATGCGATTTGTCACTAAACATAGAAAATCATATATATTAGGAGATTTCCCTGAGATGATTATGCTCAGGCCGGTTTTCAAATAAACCAAGTAAATACAATGAGCTTTTAAAATCAGCAATGTTGGTCATATATCATTGGCAAATAAAGAGGTCGACCTCTTATCACACGGAGGTGAGGGTTAATGAAGTATTTTGGTACTTCCTTAAATCACCTCCTATGTTGGCCTCCCACTGAGTGTACTTTAGTTTAGTGCAGGCTTCACACCACTGTGTAGATGTGCAGTGCTCATAGTGCAGTAGTGTGTATGTTTGGATGTACGGGAGGCTACAGTTCTGCGTATACACAGTCTCACTTCCCCGCCTCTCGGTTTCACGTGCACACAATGGCTCGACACCTGCGTTTGTTACAGCAGAAGTTCAGCAGCGCCTGGTGGGACCTGCGTGTTCGTGTCACACCTCAGACCAAATATCCCGTCCTGAGATCGTCTCGCGCCACGGCTGCTCTCCTGACGCTCTCGCTGGGCCTCGGGCCGCCGCCACGTTTGGAGACGGAGTGGATTGTTCTCCAGTCTCGTGAGGCGGGAGGTCTGGAGGACCGGACTCCCGATGAGGAGGAGGAGGAGACCGCAGAGGCTGAGGCCCGGGATGCTTCAGGCTGCCCACTGGGTTCCATGACTGTGTTAATGACTGAGGGGGGGTAAAAATGTAGATTTTAGATGAATACAATACAAATATATAGTGAAGATTATTTATGTTATTTATTAGGGCTGCTTGTTTATGGCAAAAATAATTTTTTGGTTTTTTTTAACACAATTACTCACTGACTTTTTTAACAAAAACTTGTCTTTTTTAACAATGGATTTTCTTGAACTTTAAATATAAATCTCCTGAAAAAGTAATTTTAAAAATGTTATTAAAAAAAGAGATAAATAAATAAATTATATAATATATAATAATATAAAATATGCACACATTTAAATCAATAATATAAAATAATAAATACACTACCACAACCTACTGAAAACTCCTAAACATATATTCAACATATTGCAGTCAGCATCATTGTGAAACAGAATGCAGCACAATAAATGTTTTCTTGTTATCTTGATTATCTTGTTTTCAATTGGAAGCCAAAATCGTTAATAGAAAACAAATTCTGATCAATTGCCCAGCCCTACTACTTATATAATCTGAATGTATATTGTGTATAAAGAGTCAGGCTGACTCACCCTCGAGTTGTCGTTGAACTCTCCTGAGTTCTTTCAAGATCGATGTGATTTCCTGAAATACAGATGTACAACTTAGCTCCAACAAAACGCTTTAATTGGCTCACATTTAACGTGAACACGCTAAACATAAGTCACCGACCTTGTTGGAGGTTTTGACAACAGGAATATCATTGTCAGAGTTGACCTTGGCCTCAATTTCTTCCCAGATATCCATCCTGTCCTGGAACAGTACCCTGCGTGCATAAAGCTGTTGTTAGAAAGGGGGCTTCTCACAGTGATCTTTAAAAAAGAAAATCTACATTTTGGGGTACAAAATATTGTTGATTTAGTCTGGATTGTGGTGACTTTGTAGAATCAAGGAATACTAAAATATATTTTTCTTCTTTGATAGCTTATGTTTTTTTTATTAAATAAGGGTTTTAAAAAACAACAAACTATGGCTACATCTCATAATGGAAACATGTAAACGGTTTTATCTGCATCTAATCTATCCAGAAGATTACATCTCGGCCTCATATTGTCAGTTACACTATCAGTCTGTGTGCTGACTCACTGAGTTACTACTTTAATCAGATTATTGGATTATCAGTGCAGTCTGGTTGTCAGACAGAATCAATACAGTTTTTCATCAAACCCAGATTAAGCTCGAAAATAAAGGATGTTTAAGTAACATCTTACTTAATTTTGTCAGCAAGTTGCTCCGTGTTTTCTCTGATGGCCATGGTGATCTGAGACACTGGATTCAGCATCAGATTGTCCACAATGATCTGGAGAAGAAAAAAACCAAAATACTTTATAATGATCCTCCATTGCTAGCATCACAGAGGTTTTAAAAAATGAGGTGAAGCGTCATATTGTGTCATATTGCGTCAGACCTCGTCCCTGCTGCGAGCTCGCGGCCTGGAGTTGAGTTCATGGTCACTGGAGCTCTGGTCAGGATCCCTCGTCGGTGTAGAACTCGGTGGGACTCTCTGGTAGTTTAATCCGGCCTCTGGAATACGATGGACCAGCTGCAACACAATCAGACTTTCGTGTTACGGTATAAGACGATAAGAGAGAGACGGATCGTCTCTTTTGGCTGACGTGTTAAAACCAAGGCAAAGAGATAAAACCATAATGTACAAAAGTTGCTAAAAATAACATGAAAACTCATCAAACTCATCAAAAATCAATGTCTTGTTTCACACAAACTTGTTAATTGTACAGTGTATCAGTAGTTCTGTAATCTTATTTTTTTGGATTGAATATAATATGAAATATCCATAAAATGTGTCACTTAGTCAGGGATCGTCAGTTTACTGAATGATAGAAAAGGGGTCCCTGAAGGAAGAAGGTTGGGACCCTCTGGTCTCGAGTGGCCACAGCTGCTCTGGTGCAGACGCAGCTGGTGGAATCCAGGTGTATTAATACTTTTGGTGTACCTGTTCGTGAGCGGTCACTGTGGAGACGGGTGCACTGCTCTCCACTGCAGGGGCTTGCGGATCCCCATCACCTGCCACGTCATGGATCTCTCTGGCCAAGATCGCTAAATCTTTAGCCAGGTCTTGACTCAACCTATCAGGCAGAAACCGTGTGTTAGAAAGATGGCTGACGGGAATAAGAATTATCTTTATATTTACATTATTTTCAGCTGAATGTGAAATCCTTGATCTC
Source organism: Heterobranchus longifilis (assembly GCA_028570985.1). Lineage (NCBI taxonomy): Eukaryota > Metazoa > Chordata > Actinopteri > Siluriformes > Clariidae > Heterobranchus > Heterobranchus longifilis. Next base: position 5,399 of record JAOVVB010192643.1, on the reverse strand, counting down.
TTTGGGCCCTTTAATAGAAAATGCAGTAAATAAATTAGGGCCCGACCGATATGTTGTTTTTTTAGGCGGATACAGATACTGATTTTAAATGGGAAAAGTTCACAGATTACTGATATGACGGCCGATATAGTGAATTTTTGAGCTGGATGAAAATTCTGCACCGATATGACTGCACTTAGTTAGAAGGCTGCTTTCTTTAACAAATAACTTTATCAAAGAATATTTAACATTATTATACATTATGCATACAATGTGTTAGACTGTCAAACAATTCTAGAAATGAACACTGAGAAAATAAAGAATAAATAAAAATAAAATAAATATCTAAATGTACTATCAGTAATGTATGGTCAATATGAGTCAATTGCTGACCATTTAAATAAAGAAGAAATAAAAATAAATAGCTAAATAAATATCAGACAACTGCTGAGCATTTCAATAAAGAACTATGTAATAAATCACCCAAAGCAGAGTTTTCTGCATTATATGTTCTGTAAAAAAAGTTTTGATATCGGCACATATCGGACAACATATGTCTGTGACAGATCAATATCGGCCGATAATATTGGCTGACCGATACATCGGTCTGGCTCTAAAATAAGTGCTAATGACTGCATCAATTTAACCATTGGAAATGATATTAGCATGAGCACCAGATAAAAAAAACCTGTAATATATCTTACCGTGCAATCTCAGAACTGTGGTTGGACCAACTGTGGAAGGTTTCTCCCTCGTGGTTCTCCTCCTCAGAATCTCTGCTGCGGGATTTGGGACGCAGGGCGACCACCGGCTGAGGCCGAGGCTGATGGCGTGGGCTGTGGGAAGCTGAGGAAGGTTGGGAGCGTTTGTGTTTAGGAGTGCTCTGGTTTGAGTCGTACTCCTCGTCTGAGGTAGAGGTATAGTCAGAGCCTTTCTGCCGCCTCCTGGAGCCTTGGCGTCGTGAATTGGTTTGATGTTACGGAGGACGGGGATAGAGAAGTCGGGAAAACGGGAGAGAAAGAGAGATACCATGAAAGAATACGGGAAAGAAAAACACCACCAAGAATATTAGATGTTAATAGATCCCCCCCCAGAACAAGAGACAGAAAAACTGCTGTGGAAGTTCTCATTTCCACAGCTACATTTGATCAGAAAGATGGAAGTTTTTTTTAGTTTTTTTTCAGATTCCAAATCATTTTCAAACTGCAGTGAGTACTTGATTTCCACAGTACAGCAGCTGAGCACCAGGTAAGTATAAAGCATCTTCATCATATATTACCATAAACTGCATGAGAACAGATTAAGGAGAATCAAATTTGATCTAAAAAGGTAATTGCAGTATGAGGGCCCTTTTTAAAATCGTGACCAACGCTGCTGTTTGCTCCTCTCCTCCCACCTGTGCACCGGCACCAAAATACCACACAGACGGGCAAAGTCAATTTCAAGGTCACGACCAAACTGTCAGAGCGCTGCCTGCGCTGGTCGTTGCGCCATCAAGAAAATATGGAATGTTAATCCGGAGATATACTTGCTTTTAAACCACGCATTCGCATAGACAACGGCGCAGCGTTAATTTCTGAGGACGTGCACAACCAACTGACCAAACAGTCGCAGGAATACACAAGTTAGCCGTCGTGCATTTGAGTTCACGTAGTTAACAGCAAGTATATCTTCTGCTTTAGTGTTATTGATGTAGGTGAAAGTCCAGAGTTAATTCCAACTTTTATGAGAAAATAAGCTGCTGAAGTATAGAACCCAGGTGTTATTTCTTGAATCACACAGTATATAAACTGAGGACTATGAATGTATCAAACCAATTCACCACTGTGGTTGATTAACAGACCGTGTAATGCTTCCAATCCAGGCACAATGTCATTGTTTTCCAGCAGTACTAGGTTTGACTAAGACAGGAGGAAGTGGTTTTACCAGCCAATGAAACAGGAATGTGCGAGTGTCTGTTATACTCACTTGCGGTGCTGCCGGTATATTTGGCACTACTTGAACGTCCGCGGGTGACTGGTGCCTTGAGCGGTGGTTTCTGCTGCCTCTCTCCGGGCTTCGACACCGGAGCGGAGGCCCTTCGGACTGAGCCGGTGCCAGACTCCGTGCTGCGGTTGGAGAATCCCGTGGTCCTGCCGGTCCACTGCGGGGCGGAAGAGGCCTCGGTGTCGCTGGGCGTGTTGAACGAGCTCGTGCGCTTACGAGGCATCGCTAGCATATCCAGCCTGGAGAGTTTCTTGGTTTCCTGGGGCTGCTTAGCTGCGGCGTTGCCCGCCTCCTGGGACACCCTGTCCGTCTCCGTGCCCTCGTTGTCTGAAGCTTCTCCCAGGCGAGCCCGGCGGAGCATGGACGCTCTGGTGGGTCTCGGCGCTGACAAGCTGTTGGCGCGATTCAAGGCCTGGGACGCTCTGGAGGTCTTGGCGTCCTCCTTCTGAAGGGGCACTGTGTATTTTTTGCGGGTTTGGTGGCTGTTAGACTCCTGATCAGAGTACGGTAAGCTCTGAGGCTCGTCGCTTAGGTCCGTGGAGCCACGTTTCCCAACACTACGTCTCAGTCCCACCGGTCTCCTGACGGACTCCGTCTTATTGATGCTGTCTGCTCCCTGAGAGCGCCTCTTTTCTGACGCAGTGGACTGCTGACTTGAGTCCTGACTAGCTATACTGGCTGAAGACCTCTCCCTATGGAAGCTACTAACAGAAGGTTTTTTATTAGTCAATGCGTTTGGCCTGGTCTTACTGCTCTGTTGGCTGACTGTGCTGGAGGTATCAACATCAGACTCCGCAGAAAGAGAGTCCATTACTGGAGAGGGTGTCGTCGCTGATTGTCCTGCTTGGATTTTGGCCTCCAGAACAGCCAGAACATCCTCCGTCTCTTTGAGGTAAGCATGAGTGTCCTGATTACAGACTCCCTGGAATGATTCAGGGCTTCTCTGAGCAGGCGGGTTAGAGATGTTGGGCAGTCTGGCATTGCTCGGCCGCTCCTTGGTGAAGCTCTCCTGTCTGATTAACGGGGATGCAGTGCCTTCTCTGGGCTCCGGACTCCGTGCGCTCTGTCTCAGGACAGGAGCCGACACACTGGACTTGACTTTCCCAGAGTCCTGGTTACTTCTCTGTTTGGTCAGGGTGGCTGTTGAGAAAGTTTTGGTTGCTGGATGTTTTATTTCATCCTTAAGTGTGCTGGAGTTTGTGCCCGCACGTTCAGCCTCCTCTGACCCGATGTAGAACGACGTACACTTGGCCGAGTCGTTTTTCTTCTCTTCTGCGCCTGGCAGCCGTCTCCTCCTTTGCTCTACGACGGAACCGTCATCTGACTTGCTGGCGTCACTCAGGCTGTCTGGCTCTACGTCATCCTGCACCGATAACCTGTGAAGGCTATCCTGAGACCCGGGGGCCACCAAGCTACTCTCTTCCGCATCAAACGTCAAATGCGGGTCATAATGAACGTGAATGCTGGGAGTCGGAATGTCGCTCTTCTCCCCCAGCGGCACCTGGGGCAGGACGCGGCGAGCTCTCGAAGCATCGGAGTCGGTGCTGTCGTGGTGTCGGCCGAGCGTGGCCTTGTGGATGATTGTACCCCGCGCTGAAGTGAAACAGTTTTAATGCATATTAAGCACACATACTGAAACGGAACATCATTCATATTCATCAGGGCGTCTCATTATCATTTCAAATAGACTCGTGTCTCGTCAGGTGGCTTACCCCCTCCTGACAGCTCCATCTGGGACGGGATGTCAAAGAGGCCAGACGAAGGGCCAGATTCTGTGTAGCTGTCTGCCAAGCTGGCCCAGCAAGACATCCACTTAGGAGCCCCCTGTAACACGGCACCTGCTGACTGAGCCTGCGTGAGATAACATACAACTTATTCATCATCTTAAAAAAACAAACAAAAAAAAATATTTTGAAGACACCACCGTTTTATATTCTATGATTTCCTTAGTAGGAGACAATGTTAATAAGACAAACAACAGAAGATACCATACATTATTTGTAGGGCTGGGTACAAAACAAGTATCAAAAAAATGCCTCGTCATTCAATACCAAATTTCAATACCTAAGGAGTAAATCTCATCAGCGTCAGTGAGCCAATAAGCATGCTTGTACCAACATTTAATAATGCTGGTGATTGGCTGTCTAACGATACATGTTGTAGAGGCATGCTGGAAAAACTCTCTGTTACGCACAGAGATGGGGCCCACATGCATGTGTTGTTGTATTTTGAGACACTTGACTGTGTGTGTCGCATATGCATAAAGAGCTGAAAAATAAAGATTTGTACCGTGTGTAATGTTGTCATTTATTTTTGTGAAAATGGATTTTATAAAAGTGGTATCGAATAAAGTTCAGGAACCAGTATTGAAGTCAAGGTACTGTACTGTGTGTGGTACTAGTATCGATTTGTTTTTTAAACATACCCAGCCCTAATCATCTGTTTCATGAATAACTATGTAGAAAAACATGGATTTTTTTTTCTTATATAGAAAAACCTAAACAATGAAGAACCCAGAACCTGTGAGGAAACATGAAGCAAATCTAGAAATCCAAAGATAGATACACCACAAAAAGAGAAGACACCCCAAGAAGGCAAATCAAGACAGCAACACATGCTGATTTGTACGCTTAAACATTTATCGTTTACTGACCCACCACACTGGCGATAAAATGATTATTCCATCCCAACTATTGATCACACCCTGAGCAGGAAGGTTTACCTTTACCAGACTCTGTCCCTGTTCTGGAGCTGGCCTCACCTCCCCACAGCTACTCTGCCTATGCTGCTCCCTGCTCTCAACAACAACAGGATTAAATGCTGAGGATGTTTCTGCTTCATTGTGGTTGGTTCGCTCTGGGCTCTCAAAAACACCAAACACCTGTCAGGAACAAAGCAGTGCAAGTTGATTAAGTGCAGGAATGGAGAACGTGGGACTGTCAGTGTCCACGGCTCATTCTGAGTGGAACTTTCTCCCAAGAGGCAGAGGACACTGGTCGACTTATTTCCTTGGCAGTTCACCCAAAAATCAAAAATGCATATTTTTCCTCTTACCTGCTATTTATCAGTCTAGATTGTTTTGGTGTGAGTTGCAGAGTGTTGGAGATATCGGCCATAGAGATGTCTGCCTTCTCTCCCAAATAATGGAACTAAATGGCACTTAAAAAAAAAAA
>JAOVVB010192632.1:0-11031 GCA_028570985.1 Heterobranchus longifilis | reverse complement strand
TTACAGTAGGAATATGTAGACAGTACGTTCTGTATGAGAGCTGCATAGTTTAGAGCAGTGGTTCTCAACCTTTTTTTGTGTCAAGGACCCCTAAACTGATGCACAATAAGTCATGGACAGTTATTTGATAAGATTTTGCTTGAAAAGATTTTGGTTTTTTAGATATGATTAAGAATTCTATAAGTGTCAACTACAGTTGAGGAGACAACTGTGGAGGAAGTGAAAAAACTATGATCAGAATAGACACTTTTATGACTAACAATAGACGTTTTCGGACCAAACCAGACCTGTATACCTTCAAGGGCCTTTTTTTGGGTTTGCATTCAGACCGTGCCGCACCGTGCCAGAAAGTGACATAAAGTTAAACTGGCCAGTTTTCACTTTGACAAGTCCAAATTACGTTGTCTTTCCCCCCCGTCGCATATATGTTCAGTAAAACCTGGACTTCACTGTTGGTCCAATTGTCCGTCTTTTCTTCCAGTGGTTCCTCTTTTGCTAGGAGAGTTCCTACTCTGAAATAGGAGCTAAAAAAAAGTCCACCAAAAAGTTCTAAGAACTACGATCGTTCATAAGAAAAAGAGTGGTTCTTAGAACTACTATTGGGCTCACTTCTTAAATAGTGAAAATAAACTATTCCCCATTTTCCTGGGGACCCCTGGAACTCCCTCGAGGACCCCTGGGGGTCCCTGGACCCCTGGTTGAGAACCACTGGTTTAGAGGATATATATATATATATATATACAGGGACATACATATATACATGTGCAAGAGTTCTCAGTATAGACGGTATATGAATGTGCTAGTAAACCGATACAAATAGAAATAAAATAAAGTGAGATTGCGTTAATGTAATGCAAAGATTATAAAGTGCAGAAGTTTGTGAGTGTGCAAAGTGCATCAATCATCAAGTGCAGACTGCTGCTTAGTGATTGTATGTGCAGACACGTACTTCTCCCATGACCGCAATGGGTGTCACTCCTTTAGCCAGAGCCACCCTGTGTTCTATCAGGTAGTACATGTACTCATCATACAGCAAGCGGATCAGGTGAAAGGAGCCAAAGCTGGCAGCGCTGCGCAGAGTCAGGTCCCGGATTACCATAGAGCTGGACAGAAAGCAGAGAAGATAAATTGTCTTCAACATAAAAACCAAATGTTTTTTTTATTATACATCATGTCTTTCCTTTTTCTCCCTCACCTGTAGAAGGACCAGTTGAGCAGGAAGACCTTGGCAGCCTTTGGTAGGGCGACAGGGTTGTGCTCGTAGGGCTTTAGGGCCTCCGAGACAACCGCATCCAGCCAGGTAGCCCACTGCTCCAGAGAGTTTTGCTGCTGCAGAGTCATTTTAAAGTCTTGCTCCAGCCGCTGTACCACACGGTCTTCACACTGACATACCCAGGATGCCTGCTCCTGAGGGGGGGGGGGACAGTGTCAGGGTGCTATTCTATTTCACCTAAAACACTAATGTACAGTGATATATAATAAAACCTGGATACAGCGCCGCCGCTCAGCCTTGCAGCAATTTTTTTCCAGTCGCGACTCGCGGTACTGCAACTAAAAATCCCCCTGCGGCCCAGAAAGCATTTTCTCCATAGACCACCATTGTTAAAGAGACGTCTGTAAAACTGTTCACAGGACACCTCCTACTGCAAACAAGCTCCATTATCACTCTTTCTATTCTGAATTTTTAATCCATGGATTTTTTATATTTGTAAAACCTTCCAAGAGCCGAGAAGAGCGATTTAAAAATCTGTGACGTCAGCACAATGTAAAGTCTGTGGGCCGCATAACACAGAAGTATACCCGGAAGCTTTTTTTGGCGTATGCACCAGGCAAGCAATTCTCATTGAACTGAATAGGTGCCATTTCGGGCTCCGGTATCCAGGTCTTATAATGCATCCATAGGTAGTACAAACCTGTACGTTAGTGAAATCAACCCTGTTGAGGTCTGAGAGCATCTGGTTGATCTGGGCTGAGTTCTGGAGGACGGCGCGGGCTGCCTGGGCCAGGTGGTTCAGGCTGGTGTAACGGCGCAGCGTCTGGGAGAAGGAGCCCACACACACCACCTGAAGGAAAGAGGGAAGAGAAAGAACGTCTGCCTGTCTGTCCGAGGTAAGTTGTTGTACAGCTTAAGCTACTGTAAGCTATTTTATTGAGTTTCCTTTTAGCAAAATGCTCCGAGTTCCCTCTGGTAAACAGTTACGCAGTGTATATGTCTCGGGCTTTTATTGTGAAAGACAGGAACAGATGGAGTGGATCTGGTATGTGCTGCCTTTGGACGGACGGACGGATGCACGCACGCACGCAGTTAAAAGACAGTATCGATAGAAAACTGCTCTTTAACTGCATTTGCATATCATTCCTTTTTTATTTATTTTTTTAAATGTCATCAATTTGTTCACTAAAATGTCAGAAATAACAGTTTTTTTTAAAATTCAACAAGCAATTTGTCAGGCCAACTAGTAAGATGCACTTTTTAAGCTTGCCGATTGGATGACACGTTTATTCAAGGTGTGAAAGCTCAGAAAAATTGACCGCACAAAAACAAAAACAACAGTTCGAAAAAAAATATTGACGTGCGAGTTAATCGTACGAAAAAAACCCTCCTGGTGTGTAAAGATGACAGTTAACACTGTGCATCTTGGGTTTTCTAATTCCAAGAGAACAGCACTGAAAATGTGTAAACACATACCACGACGCACCAAGGATACAGTGAAATCCCATCAAATATAATAAAAAATGGTCCCTTGAGACATTTAAAATAAATTGCCATGCCAGGTGTGAACTGTCTGAACTGAATCTAGACATCATCTGCATAGATCTAAATAAAAGCTCTTCATCCGGCCATATAAGGGTATGAAATCGAAAAGATCTAAAAAAACAAACAAACAGATGCAGAGCTCTGTCTTGATATCTAAACAGTTGCAGAAGCAAACAAATACCTTTATGCGAACCATCTCTTCTGGGATGTTCATCATGGCGCCCGTCAGCCAGTTCTCCAGACTTTTGGCAAAGTTGCGGATGGCCTGAGTTAAGGCACCTGAGAGAGGGAGGGATGGTGGAGATGTAGAGAGGAGAAAAAGAAAGTTTATATCTGAACATGCAGGTGTGTAGCAGAAGTTGAACTTGCCCTCAGATTAAAGCCTGCATGCTGTAAATCTGTCTATTAGTTGCGATTGCCTCACTAAACAGTTTTATACACAGGCCTCTCACTAACTTACTCGGGATGGGTCTCAGCACATCAGGGATGAGGATCTCCACCAGAGTCTGGTAGAGCAGGTTGTCGCACTCTTTCGTCCAGCGCAGAACCGGCTCATACTTACACAGCACCACCAGGCAGGATTTAGGCAGACGCTTCTCAGACTCATTGTGCCTGCAGGAGAAGACAGATCATTCATAACAGTTACAGCAGTGAATGAGGCGTATGTGCTAGTATTTCTTTCTTCAGATTGTCTGAGTGTATTAAAAAATCTTCTGAACGCCACAATCCGCTGGTGGATTTGAAAGGCATGTTTTCTTTAAGAAATTTTTTTTTAAAAAGCACCAAAATGACAACGTTTGTCACAGCCAGAGATGGTAAAAGCAGAAATTATCGTCAGATTTTCACATTTCAGACGGTCCTTTAATGGATAATGTGTAACCAACGCTTACGTCAGGAAAAATAGCTTAAAACAGTGATATTTCATCAAAATCACGTTATTCTACAATTTCACCAAAAATTAACCGTTTGCATAAACCAGACCCTGCAAAAACATTAAATTCTGCACTCCTCAGCACAGCCGTGAATGACTCGGCCGAGACCAACAGTCAGGTGACAAAATTTCAGCAAAACTTTGACTGAACTGCAGCTGTTTACACAGAGAGGTTTTAAAAATGTACTGTCATTAGTTCTATATGTATAGCAGACCCCCAACATTTGTGGGCACTTAGAAAATGTTGTATACATAGATTCCATTTTATTCCAATTTTTGTAAAACAAATTATCAAAGAAATTGAACTTGTGGTTTTTCTTCTTTTTTTTTATGATTTATGGCATTATAACTAGGGGTGTGAATCTCTGGGCACCTCACAATTCGATTCCGAGGGCTACGATGCGATTACAAAACGATTATCGATCCAACATTTTTATTTCTATATATGATTTTTTTTTCTCACTGTGTGACAACTTGCTACTTTTAAAACATAGCAGATTTGTAATGATCCATTATAAAAAAATAAACAGATTAATTAAAATTTTAGATAATTGACTTTTCAGCATTGAGACATAATCTTTCAAGAGAAATTTGCGATGCATCTAAGAATCGCTTTTCTTCTAATTTTAACTGTGTTATACTGCACAGAAGACATTTTTGAGTTGTCTTTACTTCTAGGCATGGTTGTGCTGTTTCCATAGAGCTGCAGGCAGGGATTAAAGCATGAAACAATTTGTGAGCCTGAAAAGTTGTCCAGGAGGAAAGGTTTACAATGTATTGGATGAAGTATTATATGAATTTAAAACTGCTCTATGCCTGAAATCTGGCATGGGGTCTGAGAACTGTAAGCCCTGGGTGCAGGACTTTATATTGCAGTGAGACCACAGTACGTAAAATGTGACAGGAGCCCCAGAAACGGCTCGGGGGTTCAGGGGTAAATGACACTTACAGGTTGAGTGATTCTGTGTCGTTGCTCTGGCTGAACCTCCAGAAGGATTTCCACAGTGTCTCCACGAGAGTGAACTGAAGGTTGACCATCACGTCCAGAATGGCCTGTGGGGATCACACATAACAGCACAGGTGTTAGTGTGTGAGTGTGTGCGTGTGCGTGTGCGTGTGTGTGTGTGTGCGCTGCAATAAAGGAATACACTGTCAGCTCTCAGACTGAGGCACGACTTCCCCGTCAAAATGGACATTTTCTGCAGCTTTGAGGTATTAAGCCTGGAGTTTATATTGTGCACCTGTTCTGTTTCATAACTTTAAATAACTCATAACTAAAGTTTGTGAATAAACAGTTTAAATAAAATTAAAAAATAATCAAAGACAACAAACAGCAAATTGTGTAGAGTTTAAATGATTGGTCGATTCGTCCATTTGTCCTAAAAATAGAAGATAAAAACCACGATGGATAGCTGAAGTCTTTTTTAATGTTTGTGGGTTTTTTTAACAGATGCATGGTGTGAATGTATGATTATACACGTATGAGTGCATGTGTGTGTATATATACATGCATAGTTTTATATTTTTATGATGCACAATCACCTATAGATATATTTCTGCTTATATTCAGTTTTTAACTCCAACTCATTTTGATAATCGATCAATCGTTAAAGTAATTTTTCAAGCAGAAATGTGAAAACCTTCCAGTTTCTCCAGTGTGAGGATTTTCTGCTTTTGTTTTATATCATTGCAAACTCAATATATTTGGATTATTATGTCACCCGGGGCTTTAAGTTTTTTTTCTCCACATTTTTCTGATATTTTACAGACCAAACAATTAAAAAAAGAAAGAAAAGAAACAAAGAAATGCATTATGAATTGATAATGAAAATAATCATTAACTGCAGCTTTGAAATTGTGAAGGCAGCTTAGAAAAATCAAGCAGTAAATTAACTGCTTCATTATTCAGAAAGATAAAACAGGAATATTTATTATCAAAATGTGATCGTCAACAAAAAAATGACAAAAAACACGAAAATAACAAAAATGACAAAAACGACAAACGACAAAAAATGACAAAAATGGCAAAAAAACACAAAAATGACAAAAAATAAATAAAAAATGACAAATGCAATTAAAAATACAAAATGTAAAATATAATGTCGTTTCATCCAAAATCCAAAGATATTCAGTTTAAAATGATATAAAACTGAGAAGAGCAGAAAATGAGACTGAATGCAGAATTTTCTGTCATTTTTGCATTAAAACGATTAATTATCAAAATAGTTGTTTTATTAAGTTGTGTGTATATGTGTATATTGATATAGTTATGTATTGTTTGTTTTTTGAAAATCAAGAAACTGTGGATCTGTGTTCTATTTTATTATTTATACATGTGTATATGCTCATGTGTGTAAGACTGTGTATGTATGTGTACAGGAGATTTTTTTGATTTGTTGGCCATGTTTAAATAAAAATTAAATAAAATACTAATTACAAAACAGAAACTGTGGAAGAAAACAGACTACAGATGTAAACCGATGTGAAAATGAATCTCAGCCGTGTATTTTTAAAACATGTAATGGTGTTACAGAACGACTCATTGTGTTTATCTGATGCAGGAAAACAAACTCACCACGCAGCACGTGATGAATATGGACGGTCATGGATGATCACCGGGGGCAGAGCGCGGTGCGTGTGGCTGTTTTTCCACCGAGCCGGGCAGCACCGGAAAGGTCACATCTCAAGTGTACATGCATTAATAACGTCGAGCCGCTGGTCTCCGTAACAAACAGGAAGAACAGCGTCGAGTCGACAGCAGGAGACAAACACACACACACACACACACACACACACACACACACAACTCTGTGTGGAGAAAAAGTGGAGAGTTTCTGACATGATACTCAAATACTGTGATGGTGTCGTGTGTTTTATGTTACGATTATCCTGGCCAAAATAATTCACAATATGATCCTGATAATCAACAAAATATGATTAAAACTGGAATCACTTCTACCTTACATTTTGCTTTGCTGTGACTTTTCTCAAAAGATTACTTTTTTCCTACATACATTACGACGAAAACATTACGAAAACATTCAGACTTTTTTCTAAAAATATTCTGATTTTTTTCTCTAAACATTACTTTTTTTCCTACATACTGTACATTACGACCTTTTCTCGACACATGACTTCTCAAAACATCACAACGTTTTCCTTAAACTTTTTCTTTTTTTCTCTAAACATCATACTTTTTTCTCAAAACATTACGACTTTTCTCGAAACATTAGACTTTTTCTCTCAAAACATTCAGACTTTTTTCTAAAAATATTCTGACTTTTCTCTAAACATTACAACTTTTTTCTCAAAACATTACTTTTTTTCCTACATACATTATGACTTTTTTTCTGGAAACATGACTTTTCTCAAAACATTCAGACTTTTTCTCAAAACATTCAGACTTTTTTCTAAAAATATTCTGACTTTTCTCTAAACATTAAAATTTTTTTCTCATAACATTACTTTTTTCCTACATACATTATGACCTTTTCTCGAAACATGACTTCTCAAAACATCACAACTTTTTCTTAAACCATGACTTTTTTCTCGATACAACTTTTTTTCTCAAAACATCACAACTTTTTCTCTCAAAACATCACAACTTTTTCTCAAAATATTCAAACTTTTTTTTTCTCTAAACATGACTTTTCTCAAAACAATATGACTTTTTTCCCCAAAACATTCAGACTTCTTCTCAAAACATTACAACTTTCCTCCAAACATTACGACTTTTTTCTTGAAAAACAGGGGTAAGAAGTAGGGGAAGGAACTACTGCCCCCCTGACTTTACGCCCCCGGCCCGAGGTGGCGTCATGGCTGGTGTGATCCCATCCGTCTCTGGTTCAAATCGCAGTAAGTTATTTGCGTAATTTCACATGCGGCATTTTTTTGTCCAAGCGGGATAATACCCTCCAAGTTACTGAGACAGACCACGAGCCCCTGCGTCACCCAACTTGTCGGGTATTATCCATATTAAGGAGAATTAATTATCCCTTTACTTACCTGGAAACAACGCTTTATTAAAAGCTCAATTATAGATATTTAAACATTTTCCAAAAGACTGAATTCTAGATGAACTTCCAGCTGGTTTTGTGGTTTTCTGATCTCCGTCCCGCAGCTGATCGTCTCCTGCAGGAAAAACAAAAGCGCTTCATCCCGAGACGTCAGAGAGAAATAAAGAGAAAGGGAGCAGGTCAGGTTTTATAGAGAATTATATTGATACAACGGAGGATCTGACTGGGTGGATGTGAAGCCAAATTATTAATCAGCAGTGACGAAACACTACAACCACAGCTGCTCAGGACTTCCATCTACCAGTAAGTACAAACCTAAAAATCAGACGCACACTACAATCTTTTCCAGAGGCAACTCTACATTTGGACAGCTTTCTGACATTTTTTTTTTTTTTTTAAATTTTTCAATACATGGTAAAAAAAAGAAAAAAAAAAAAAAGGTATTAATATACACAGCTGTAAACAAAAAAAACAAAAAAAAACGGCATGTTTTCTTTTTAAAGTAAAACGACACAATTAACGTCACAAAAAAAGATAATGGTTAATCTCTTTCGGTTTTTAAAAGTGTGACACAGAGGGAATGATTGATGAGCAATATTGCTTTATGGAAGCACTTTAATAATAATAATAATAATAATTATAATAATAATATCGGCGGGTAAAAGGCGTGACAGCATCCCCCCAGTCAGCATCAAAAACACAACAACAGAACATGAAACAGACATGAGAGACTATTTACAAGAGTGATCTTTTTTTTTTTTCTTTTTTTCCTGTTAAAATTATTTCTACTTAATGTGGCGAACATCATCACAATGCAACACAATGCAACAACCCACAGCTAATGATACGGATGTACTGATGTAGTGTGCATGTGCTGTATGCAGCAAGTGTGGGAATTTGTGTAACAGTAGGAGCGTCGGCGTATGAAAAGTTTAAAAAGTTCAATGTCCATATTTTCTTTCCTACGTCAATTCTTCCACGACTTTAGAGCAGACGCTTTTGTTTGTCCTCCATCTTTGTTTTCTTTTTTTTTTCTTTTTTTTAGCTCATCTTCTTCGCCCCGCTGCCTTCTTGCGACCCTAGAGGAGGAAAAAAAAACAAAAAAAACAGGAGGGTGAAAAGTAGTGGTCGACCGATATGTGTTTTTCAACGGCCGATACTGATGCCGATATTTAGAGAGCAAGGCCGATTTATAGTGCCGATTTTTTATTTTTTGCATCTGATCAAATATTCTACAACAATTTAAACATAATATTAATAACAATAATAATAACAAATGTGACATAAAAAAGCTGAACTTAAATGAACATTTATTTAACACTTATTGAGCAGATCAGGGTAAAATATGAAGAAAATATTCGATAACGGTGTTGAATATCGTGATAACGATATTACAGATAATAAAGTATACTCAGTCATAACTTTCTGCTCTTTCAACATTAGAGCTGCAACGATTAGTCGACTAATCGATCAACTATTTTGATAATCGATTAATCGTTAAAGTCATTTTTCATGCAAAAATGGCAGAAAATGTTGTTTCGAGTCGCTCAAATATGGAAATTCTCTGCTTTTCTCTGTTTTATATCATATTAAAGTGAATATCTTTGGATTCTGGACAAACAAAACAAGACATTTAAAGACATCACCCCAGAATTTGAGCACTGGGATCGACATATTACACTATTTTCTGACTTTTTATCGACCGAATGACGAATCGATTAATCGAGGAAATAATCAGCAGATTATTCAACAATGAAAATAATCGTTAGTTGCAGCTTTATTCAACATACTGCTAAAATACAACAAACTGCTTGTTGAATGACAAAAATAAAGTTATTAATTATTTCCAACATTCTTTTATTGAACTAGGCACAATAAAAAAATAATATTTAAAGTGCAGTTTTCTACTAATACTTTAAAAAAATGTGTTTTTGAGTGTTTTTCACGATGTGTCGCAGTCTTTCGCGATGTGTTTATTAAATAAAAACAACATTAGTGCACAGGACCACCGAGCAGCATCTCTTTGTTTCTGCTCCTTTTGTAGATCGGCACTTTATTCTGTCGATCTGGACAGGAAACTGAGGATATAAACTCCTCCATGCTTCTTAAATTAGTCCAGATTTGATTCTCGTAATACCTTCGGTGTTGGCTCGTCCTCCTGCTGCTCCTCCTCCTCTTCCTCCTCTTCCTCCTCGGAGTCGTCTTTAGCAGCAGCTGCCTTCGATCGCCCGCCGCGCCTGACGCCACACACACGGAGTCACAATCAGCCTCAACATCAGTAAACGCAGAAACATCGTCACCGCCGGCCGAAGCACAAAGCTGCAGCTCGACTCTGCACAGAATCCTCAGAATTTCATCAAAATATCACCGACAGGAGCCGAATGTGGTAAGAACAGGGTTTATACAGCCATAACCAACGTTGAAAACAAACAAACCATGAACCAACATCAGTTACTTAGGGTTAGGGACAATTTTGTCCAAATGTTTATTGTTAATAATTAAATAACGTTCTCTCTGCACATTGATTCCCATCGTGCAGTTTGAAAAACTTTTTGCATAAAATTGTATGCATCGCCATGCTGCAAAATGTTGCTTAATTAAAAAAAAAATTTTTTTAAAGATAGATGTTACCAATTATTATATCAGAAATAAAATTCACGATTCATAAAATCCTACTTCTCATATCTTAGACTTTTTAAAAGATTGATTTAAGACATTTTAATACCAATGAAGATCTTATTTTTCAGATGAATGAATTCAGACTTTTTAAGGATCCGCAGGAACCCTGTCGAAACCACCACCAGAATATTTATTTATAAACAATGTATCTTGATTAAGAAAAATGATGTCGACTGAATGAAATAGCATTAAAAAATTAAAAAAATGTTTACCTTGTGATAAGATTAAATGAGGCTGGTCCATTAAATTACAGACAATAAATGTAAATTTCATGACACACAGACAATAATCCCAAACCGTCACTCTGATGATAAAACGTGCGTTCTGAGTTTACGAACAGCCTGGACGATCGGAAATCAAACGTGCGTCTTACGTTGGTTTCTTGGCGGGCGGCTGAGCTGATTTGGGCGGACGTCCTCTCCTCTTCTGCGGCGTGGACTCTGCCGACTCCGTGCTGCTGAAACAAGACGAAATGCAAAAGGTGCGTTTGAGAGGAAAATGAATCTTGCAGACAGAATTCTCAACAGCAGCAACAGTTTCTGTTTCTCACCCCTGTGACCGCCGTGGCGTCCTGGGTTGCCGGCCTCCCTTGGTCTTCAGCTCCGTAGTTTCACTGCTCCTGTCCTCCTCTTCCTCCTCCGCTTCCT
>JAOVVB010192601.1:0-11031 GCA_028570985.1 Heterobranchus longifilis | reverse complement strand
TTGTCTATGTAATTCAGGATACGGATGCCCTGGAATCATAGAGCCAGGGCTGCATCCGTGCATTTTATATATGTGCGGGGGGGCTTTTATATATGTACTGGTAGGCTTCTCCCCCGAAAGGGAACCTCAGGAACTTCCTGTGTTGTGGCAATATTTCTATATGAAAATATGCGTCTTTCAGGTCGATTGTCACAAACCAATTCTCTGGTTGGATTTGAGAAACAATCATTTAGGCTGTCAACATTTTGATTTTTAGCCCACAAAGATGTAAAATTGGACGCAACCCCCCGTCTCTCTTGGAAACCAAGAAATACTGACTGTAATAGCCTGATTCTCTGTCTGGCAGGGGAGCATGTTCTATGGCCCCTTTTTCCAGCAAAGTCTGAATCTCTACAGTGCTTTGTACCTAAAGAGACATACCTGGCAGTAGGTTCCCCGCTGCCAGCTTCTCAAAAAGGGGCACAAGTTTTGGCACTTCGGCTAGATTGGGAGGGGCGGGTGTTAAATGTTCGGCATCCTGAAACATGGCAGGAAGCAACCGAACACCTAACATTTCACGGGAGACCACTGCTCCCCGAAACACCAGTGATGGCGGAGATTGAGCCACGGCCTCCTGAGGGTGCCAGGAAGGAGTCTATAGAGTTTTCCCCCGGGGAGGGGAAACTTCTATGCGCCCCTCCCCGGGGGGAGACACCCCCATGGTCCTGGGCACGTAAGCCTTAGGACTCCCTTTTTAGAGGAGATGATGCTCCTCAGGTCTGGCCTCCTTGAGGTGGACTGCGAAGCGCGGCGAGTCCCGCCCCAATCTCTACGAGGGGGTGCTCGGCTCGCCACACTCTCCTTTTGCGCTTCACGCCTGGCGAGAACCAGACCTGATCAGGACTGGGTGGCCGACAGTCCCGACCCCTGAGCACGGTGGGGGAGAAGCCTCACAAAGGCCTGCTCGTAGAGCTTTGCCTCCCGAAACCTAGTAAACACCGCCGCCAAAAAGGCCGGAAGGTGAGATGGGGGCATCAAGGAGGAAAGCGCGATCCTTGTCCTTGATGCCTGTGAGGTTAAGCCACAGCTGTCTCTCCATAGCGGCCATGGCAGCCATAGAACGGCCGATAGCACGGGCCGTCTGCTTAGTGGCACAGAGAAATAAATCTGTGGCTCTGCAAACGCGCGTCGACGATAGACCTGCCAGTGCTCAGATATCTTAGTAGGTCAGCCTGGTATGCCTACAAAAAACAGCCATGGTGTGCAGGGCAGCACCAGCCTGACCCGCTGCCTCAAAAGCTTTTCCCACCAACGAAGATGTGAGTCTACATGGCTTGGTGGATGAGCTCCCAGGAGAGAAATAGCCCGCAAGCGTCTCTTCAATCTGGGGCATCATCATATAAAACCACGCTTTCGCATCAGCGGCATTCAAATAAATCAATGTCAATAGCACAAAAACACGGGATGAATACGGCTTATTCCATGAATGAGTTAACTCGTCATGGAGGTCGCCAAAGAAGGGGAGGGACCATCGTTGAGGCCCCTCCCCTGGTCACCCAACAAAAACCTGTTGTCTAACTTTGAGCGCTTGGGGATTTTTTTTTTTTTTCTGCGGCCAATCGAGGTGTAAGCGTTTGACCGCACGTGTTACCATCTCTAATAGCTCCTGATATGCTCCCTGATCGCTAGAGGACCGCTCTGAAGTGATCGGTAAAGGCTCATGATGAAAGGCTCGCTAGAGCGAGAGAAAGGGAGGATTCCGTTTTCACGCAGCATCGAGTGTAGCTTTTGAAAGGGAACTGCAGAGGCAAACTGAGAAACAGAAAAGGAGAGAGATAATAGAAAAGATACATTAAAAAGCATCCAGGGATTCTTTTGATAATCATTTAATCTGTTGATATTTCTTTTTTACTAATTAGATTATTTAAAAAAAAACAAAAAAAAAACAATAAGACCACTTACTGCAATATATCATTGATGAGATTTGGTAAATTAGAATATTATCAAGGGCTTATAAAAACCAAAACATTCTAAAATAAAAAGGAGAGAGAAAAAAAACATTATCTGATGTTGTAGCTTATTTTATATAACAGCAAATGTTTTTTTTCCCCTTTTATACCACAGCAATTAGTTTGTCTTATTGTCTTATTGTCTTATCATATATTGTCATGTTTTGTGAATGTTTTTTACATATCAATTATAATTGAATTATTTAATTATATTTTTTTATTATAACTATTATTACTATGAAATGAAATAATTAACCTGGTTAAGATCGGAATGTGAACGTATATATTTTGAGTGGTCCTGTATAATTTGTTCTGTATAACATATATGTAATATGCTGTAGATCTTTTATATGTAACAAAAAGTAAAGATCATATCGCAGTGGTATGAAGGTATTATTGAACAGGTAACTGTACATATACATATGTATATGTATATATGCTCATAAACAGATATGTAAATAGACACAACATATAAATATGTTAGTGATGACAGAGATTGACTGTCTAAAAACAGTTTTACTGAAAGTCTTTGTTGACTTTTGACTGCCATCAAATGAAAGATCTGTGGAAGTGCTCCATTGTGCACTGTGCTGCTGAAGGAGCTGCAAAGGCCCCTCACAGTCTCATGCAAGGGATTGGAGGTATTGTCCATGATTGATGTTAGCTTAACCAACATCCTCCACTGAGCCACTTCCTCTAAGGAGTGCAGCAGGCAGACCAGGACAGAGCTGGCACTCTTAATCAGTTTATTTAATTTCCTCCTGTCCCTCTCTCTGCTGCCTCCTCCCCACCAGACCATTGCACAGAAGACTGCAGAGGCCATCACGATGCCACGAAAAAAAATTTTAGGTCCAAAAAAACTCAGATTTTTCATCTTATAGACTAGTCAATCTTTTATGGCCATGGCTATTTTTAAACCAGCAAGATGTGACACTAAAATTTTTGGGCAAAGAAGAGACAATGTTTCTTGATAGGTCAATAGAGCTGGACATATGTGATAACTCAATACCTGGAGAACTCCATAACCAGCCATTAACAACCATGATTCCACCCGGAACAAAATACAAACTAAATTACTACTCAAATAAAATCACAAGCATCCATGCATCAGAGCACAGGTTTCCAACATTGGTCAAACCCCCCATTTACACTGACAATGGAAGTGTCCATACCATGTCACATGTTGTCCGATTCACCATAGGTAGATGTCACGGAATACCACCAGAGGGCGCCATGCGCAGAGACTCCATTTTGTGTTTCCTTTGTTTCCGTTTTAAGTTGAACTCCGCTTCCCAGAGTGCACCTCGGTGAGGTGATTGGAGCGCTCACCTGAACCGAGGTGGCTCATCAGTTTCATTATGAATAGTCCTGTGTTTTAGTTGGCCCTTTGTCGTGCATTTGTTGAGTTACCTTTTGTGGTTACTCCATGTCTCTGCGTATGCCATTTCCCCCTTGACTCCTGGTCTGTTGTGTTCTGGTTTTGTTTAGCCCCTGTGTTTGGTAAAGTTCCTGGTCTGTTCAGTTCCTTTTCTGTTTCTATGTGATGTTTAGCTTAGCCTGTTTAATCTCCTAGCCTGTCTAGCTCATAGTCATGTTTGGTTCCTTATCATGATTCGTTCCTAGTCTGGTATAATTCCTAGTCTTGTACAAATCCTAGTTTTGTATTAGCTCCATGTTATGTTCAGTTCTATGCTATGCTTAGCTCATTGTTATGTTTAGCTCAATGTGATGTTTAGTTTCAACTGTGGTTAGCTTCTAAGTTGGCTGGGTCAGAATAGTTTATGTTCAACTCCATTGTGTTTAAGTTCTGTTTTGTTTGTGTTGGTTTATGGTTTTGTTTATCCTTAGTAAAGACACACCTCCGCCACTATGCCTCTTCCCAAGTCCACACCCCGGTCCCGTAACAGTAGCACATTTTTATTAATTCAATTTTATTTTACTCAACCATACAAATAAGATGCAGACATAAAGATTTAATTTAACTTTTAAATTAAACTTAACTTAAAACTTCAGAGTATACACTACAGATCAAAACAAATCAATTAAGTGAAATGGATAAATATCCAATCTAATAAAATAAATACTGTAGCTAAATTGAACAAACCCAATCATTTGTTTAAAAAATTTAAGCGTTTAAAGAAGGATCTCTAAAAAGCCGTTAAGTGGAGTCTATTTACAGTAGGTAGCACTTTCCTGATTTAACTAATCAGCTAATTAACAACCTTTTCTGAAGTAAAGTGGGTGTAATAGAGCAGGGAAAACTTTAAAATGTGCAATAACTTTTTAAAAAACAGTGCTGGAAAGGGTAAACACAGTAAGTACTAAGTGGACAGACTGGAAGGTATGGACAGAAGGTGAAATGTTAACTATACAGACAGCATGACAGGGAGGAATTGGTAGTGGCTGCACTGAATGAGAGTTTTCCTGTGAGATCAAGAGAAGGATAAATTGGACAAATATAAGATTGAGCAATTGATTTCGGAAATGTCAAAAAGGTTTAAAAAGGGAGAGAGTGAAAGGGAGGAATTAAGAAGAAAGAAAAAGAAGCTACTGAAAACAGCACTGCAGTCTGATGTAAAGGCAGCACAAAATGAGAAAGGCAGAGGAAGTTATGTAAAAAGATGGAAATATAAATTTACAAAGATGGAAAGACAGCTTGTTACTGAGTGAGATATGGCAAAATCAAGCAAAATGGCCATCTTAAATAAAATAAAGGAAAAGACAGAATAAACTTGCATTGAAAGAAAGAAATGGAAAAGGTGCTGGAGGAAAAAAGGAATGTATTTAAGATGGAGAGAAAAGTACATAATGAACAGCTAAGAAAACAAGAAGAAAGACAGGGAGAGATTAAGTTTCAGATGATAGATACAGTATGGAGACAAAATGCTGATAGATACTGTATGGAGACAGCAAAAAGCAGGAGAATGTGATGCAACATGAAAGACTGGAAATATCGTCTATTAATCATTTTCAGAAACAGAGCATGAACGATTGTTAGAAACAGGTACAGTAAGGGATTACTGGAAAAACTGTTTATGCAGAATGCAGGGAAATAAAGCTATGGAGACAGAGACAGACAAAGAGACAGAGAGATAATTGTCTGAGGCAGGAGAGAAGGCACAGCTATAGATTGAATTTGAGACAAAGAAACAAACAGAGATTAAGTCTATATAGGAAGAAAGACAGAGGATGCTGCTTCCAGAACAAAGAAAAGTGGGAGAATTAAAGAGATATTTAAATGCTACAGATCAGAAAATTGAATAAAGAAAAAGAATGGCAAAGCAAAATTGATAAAATTAACCTGAGTAATAAAGTGATGCCCATGGAAACTGAGAAGCAAAGAGACGAGGACAGTTGCTAGACATGCCAGAGACACCTGGTGCAGGAGCTGTTTCCTCGATCAATTGGCCAAACAAACCAATGAAAGGAAGATATGCTCACGGAAACTCAGATGCAAAAAGATAGGGAACAAATAAAAGAAAGACAGGGTCGAAAGTTGAAAACCGGTTGAATTAGAGAGGCAGGAAAAGATGATACAGAAATACAACCAAAATGACAGAGGGACCTGATGAAGGAGCTGTTTCCATATAAATAAATAGATAGATAGATAGATAGATAGATAGATAGATAAAGGAAGATATGGTCGCAAAAATTGAGAACAAAAGAGATGAGAAGCAAAATAATGAAAGAAAAAACTGAAAGTTTAAGATTGAGCAGATGGAGAAGGCAAGACAGGATGATTCAGAAGTATAATAAAAATGGAAGAGAGACCTGGTGCAGGAGCTGTTTAAACAGGTTGCCCCATCATGGCAGAAAGAGGGAGTTTGGAGCAAGAAGACTGAGGACATATTTTTACTAATATTTGTAAATAAAGAATCCTAACAAGCAAGATTAAATAAGGGGAAGGTACTGTACATCAGGAGCCGGTGGAGCTTCTGAGTCAAGGAAGAAGTTGACAACTGGACAAACAGTACATTGTGAGACAACTCATAGAAAAAGAGATAAAACAAATTAACAAGTCTGAGATGGAAAGAGAGAAACAAAAAGTGCTAACAACAAAATGAGATGAGAAACAGAGGACAATGAAAGAGCACGTCTGGCATGCTGAAAACCTGCCAACGTCTAGTGAGATTCATAAATGTTCACACAAAAATGAAGAAAGATTTGAAGAAGATTTAGAACCTGAAAGGAAGTTGGCTGAAAGAAATCAGAGAAAGGATGAGATGCTTATGGAAACAGACACACAAAGATGATGAACAAATAGAAGAAGGACAAGAAAGACTGTGTAAGGGTCAGAAAAAGAAGGATGCAAGACAAAATGATGCAGGGAGACGAGAAAGATGCAAGTGAAAACTGCTGGTGAAGCAGTTCTCTCAGACAATGAGCATAAAGAGGAAAAAAAAGCAGAAAGAGGGAGATGGGGGCAGGAAGACTGAATGTCTGCAAGAGGACTGAGACTTAACAGAATCTTTGTAAATCAGGGAAATATCTGTTCCTATCTAGAGCAGGATCAGAAGCTCAAGCTGTCACTCAACTGAGAATTGTGGAAGAACAGAGGAGCTATAAGGAAAATATAGAGAAAAATAGTTTGCAAATGGCAGTTGACATGAAGGAATCTGAAAAAAACATCCAATTAAACTTTTAATTCTGTAAAGCTGCTTTGCAACAATGACCATTGAAGAGTCATGAAAATGGCCAGGAGCATCGTAGAGAAGAAACATGGGGATAGGTGTGAGCAGCCTTATGAGAAGGTTTTTGTCTACTTTTCAGAGAACTAAGAACTGATTAGATGTAGCGAGTATATTTTGACTATAATATAAAATTTGTACACTGCAGATTACAGGGATTGGCTGTTTATGATTTAATACTCCAAATATGTATATTTTAAACCAAAAAGGTAGGCATTTGAGACCTGCTGGAGAGCATGAGAAGAATAATGGACCAAGAAAAAACAAGAAAAGAAAGCATAGAAGTAAACAAGGATGGCCGAAGAATAATGTGAACTATCTTCCATGAAAACATGCATATTTTGACATTCGGTAAAACAACAGAAGCTGAACAAGTGATTGTACTGTGCAACAGGGCCTAAAATAATTAAATTATTATGAATTTTTAAATACAATTCCTTATATTAAATTGCACATTTGTATATTGTATTTGGCTATTGGTCTTTGTTTGTCATTGCTGGTCTCTCTTCTTAGTTGCTATTACTAAATGTTTTAGATAGCAAAATTATATTTTACTATCCAAAAACAAACAAACAAACAAATAAATAAATAATAGAAACATTCATCAATTGGGATTCAGTGGCTTTTTAATTTATTGGTTATGTATTTGCCAGTTTAAAAATAAAGGTGAGAAAATCTTTTTCCACGGTAATATTTAACATTTACACTGACCACCATGTTGGTCAACCCCCCACCATAATTTGAATCAAGATTCCTCTCCATTGCATAGTCTGAATGTCACCTTGTGTCACATCCTGGAAACAGTCACTTTAGATGGTCAATTTTTCTATTTTAAATGCATCTTGTTTTCAAGAAATATTTCACTGGTTCTAAAAACTAAGTGAGGTTATGTGAAATTCCAAAATAAAAAAAAATAAAAAAAACTAGAATAGATAAATAACATCTTCAGTTTGATATCTTCAGCCATTTGATTTATAGTCAAGACATGTAAAATCTTTAGTAACACGGCATTAGCTCAGCTTAGTAAAAATATACTTGCAGTTCATTTTAATAAAAACACCAGTAACACTCCCCATTTAATCAGTTATCCAAACAGGCAATCGTGTCGGCAGCAGCACAATGAAAAAAACATGCAGATTGAGGTCAAGGACTACAGTTCATGTTTACCTTAAACATCGAAATAAGGAAACAGCGTGATCACGCAAAATAGCCTCTAGACTTTTCTGAATGGTGTTGGGAAATTTTTTTTATTCAATTCTGTTTGTGAAACATCCCCAGAGGTGAGAGAGTGGTGATTGGTGCAGATTTTAATAGATATGTTGGGGAAGGCAACAGAAGTGATGGGCAGGTTTGGTCTTATCTCAGCATGTACAATACACAAAACATTGAAGTGGATGGGCTACAACACCACACTTAGATCCACTCCTGTCAGCCACAAACAAGAACTCAATTTTATGGTTAAAAATCACAAACATTCACAACTTTCCGATGTTTGATACAAATATTATCTGAAGCCCTTGTTCTGAATCTGTGTGATTTTATGCAGTGTGTTTCTGTCACATGATTATGTTACATGTTTTAGATAGCGAAATTATATTACGTATAATGCTACTTTATTCTAACACTTGAATACTAAAACACTGTAAGGTTTAATCAACAGGGCTCAATGTATTTAAGTATTTGAGACTATGGTAAATAAATTAAATTATGTTTAATAAGGTCCCAGCCCATTTAGGTATCCATGGGAACAAGACATTGGACGAGCAGGTGAAAGAATCAACTAAAAAAAATTAAAGGTCAATATCAAATCATCAAAGTCAAAGAGAAAGGTATAGTGTGAAGAAAGGCAAAATAACAATGGCAACAGAAGTGGGACAAAGAACCTAAAATGAGACATTTGTATTTAATACAGGACAAAGTAGATGTGATAATGCAACCACAGGGGGGCACAAGACAGTCCTAAGCCTGGATAAATGCAAAGAGTTGTGGCAGGAAGGGCATCCGATGTAAAACATTTGCCAAATCAATCATGCAAATCATTAACAGGACTTCCATACCGGATCGGTTGTAGCCCGGGTTAACAACGACCGCCAGTGGTGCTGTTGACCTACAGAGTGCTGGTGGAAATCGGGCTACTGTTGGTCGAAGAAGGAGTAGAGGAAGGGGTGTTCATAGGCAGAGAGAAACGGAAAAGCAAGAGTTTAGGAATGACAGTATGGACTTTGAATGTTGGGACTATGACAGGGAAGGCAAGAGAGTTGGTTGACATGATGCAGAGAAGGAAGGTGGATATACTGTGTGTCCAGGAGACCAGGTGGAAAGGTAGCAGGGTTCAAGTTGTAGTGAAGACATTCTTCCAGATGAGGCAAGAGAGTGTAGCCAGACAACATAGGATGGTTGGTGTGTAAAATGACCCTGGTGGTGAGGAAGGCGAAGAGGACAAAGGCAGAAGACAGAAGACGACAGAGTGGTGAAAGTTGAATAAGGAAGAATGTTGTGTAATTTTCAGGAAGGAGTTGAGACAGGCTCTAGGTGGTCAGGAGGTGCTTCCAGTTGACTGCAAAACTACAGCTAATGTGATCAGGGAGACAGGTGGGAGGGTACTTGGTGTATCATCAGAAATGGGAAAAGTGGACAAGGAGACTTGGTGGTGGAATGAGAAAGTCCAGGAGTGTATACAGAGAAAAAGGCTAGCTAAGAAGAAGTGGGACACTGAGAGGACTGAAGAGAGACAGGAGTACAGGGAGATGCAGCGTAAGGTAAAGGTAGAGATGGCAAAGGTCAAACAAAGAGCATATGAGGACTTGTTGTTGGTGAGTCAAAGAGATAAAGATGGTAAGGATGTGCAGCAGGTTAGAGTGATTAAAGATAGGGATGGAAATGTACTGACAGGTGCCAGGAGGGTGATGCGAGGATGGAAGGAGTACTTTGAAGAGTTGATAAATGAGGAAAATAAAAAAGAACAAAGAGTAGAAGACGTGACTGTTGTGTAGCAGGATGGAGCAAAAATCTGTAAGAGTAATGTGAGGAGGGCGTTAAAGATGATGAAGAGTGGGAAGGCCTTGATGACATACCTGTGGAGGTATAGAAGTAAAAGGACAGAAAGGAAGCTTAGGAGAGGTGGCAGTAGAGTTTTTGACTAGTCTGCTTAACAAGATCATGAAGAGTGAGAGGATCCCAGAGGAATGGAGGAGAGGTGTATTGGTGCCAATCTTTTAGAACAAGGGAGATGTGCAGAGCTGTGGCAACTACAGAGAAATAAAGCTGATGAGCCATACAGTGAAGCTGTGGGAAAGAGTAATGTAAGCTAGGTTAAGGGCAGAGGTGAGCATTTGTGAGCAGCAATATGGTTTCATGCCTAGAAAAAGTACAACAGATGCAGTATTTGCTTTGAGGATGCTAATGGAGAAGTACAGAGAAGGTAATAAAGAGTTGCATTGTGTCTTTGTAGATTTAGAGAAATCGTATGACAGGGTGCCAAGAGAGGAGCTGCGGTATTATACGAGGAAGTCTGGAGTGGCAGAGAAGTACAGTATGTTAAAGTGGTGCAGGACATGTACTGTATGAGAGCTGTAAGACAGTGGTGAGATGTGATGTAGGTGTGACAGAAGAGTTGTGGAGTTGGGTCTGTATCAAGGATTGTCTCTGAGCCACTTCTTGTTTGTTATGGTGATAGACAGGATGACAGATGAGGTTAGACAGGAGTCTCCATGGACTATAAAGTTTGCAGATGACATTGTGCTTTGTACTGTAGCAAGAGCAGGGAACAGGTGGAGGAAAATCTAGAGAGGTGGAGGTATGCTCTGGAAAGCAGAGGAATGAAGATTAGCTGTAGAAAGACAGGTGTGTGTGATACATGTGAGTGAATAAGAAGGACCCAAATGGAACAGTGAGACTACAGGGAGCAAAGGCAAAGAAGGTGCAGGAATTTAAGTACTTAGGGTCAACGGTCCAGAGCAATGGAGAGTGTGAAAAGGAGGTGAGGAGGCGGGTACAGGCAGATTGGAACAGGTGGAGAAAAGTGTCAGGTGTGTTGTGTGATAAAAGAGTACCGGCAAGAATAAAAGAAAAGGTGTACAAGACAGTGGAGAGACCAGCGATGCTCTACGGCTTAGAGACAGTGGCACTGAAGAAAAAACAGGAGGCAGAGTGGAGGTAACAGAGATGAAGATGTTGAGGTTCTCTTTGAGGAAAAATAGGATCAAAATGAGTTCATCAGAGGGAACACTCATGTTAGATATTTTGGAGATAAAGTCAGAGAGGCCAGATTGAGATGGCTTGGACATGTTCAGAGGAGAGATGGTGAATATATCGGTAGAAGGATGCTGAGGTTTGAACTGCCAGGCAGGAGGTCT
>JAOVVB010192580.1:0-11032 GCA_028570985.1 Heterobranchus longifilis | reverse complement strand
GATAGATAGATAGATAGATAGATAGATAGATAGATAGATAGATAGATAGATAGATAGATAGATAGATAGATAGATCCGGGGAATGTAAAGCGCCTCATACGGTTTGAGTCAATCATTATATTTCTGGGGACTACAGATGTAGATTAGCCGCAGTGCTATAATCTGACATGTTTACACTGTAATTTGTACAGATGTGCATTAACTTGCATGGTCCCTAACTAAATAAACAAATAAATAAATGTTCACGTTGTTCCCCATATTCATTGTCATCGTCATACAGACATAACAACAGTGCTGCTGCCAGTTATTTTGAATTTAGCACAGGGTCTATGCCATCTTAATTTAGGATTCCTAACTTGGGAAAAATGGTTCTGTAATAACTAAATTCCTATCCTAAGATAAGATAGGATTCTTTCCTAAATGCAGTTTGGATATTACGTTTCTGCAATACCAAAAATCCTAAATGTCATCCTAAATTGAGAAAAGCTTTCAGACAGGAAGTTTCTGTAATGAGGCCCCAGAGCCTCAAACACCTCTCACTGTCGTTTGTTGTTGTAAATCCCTTTGGATTAAATGTAGGCATGATTCAGGTGCATTCTCTTTTGTGAAAGATGAAATAGATTCAAACGAACTATAAACCTGCTCAAACATGTATTTATAGCATTTACAGTATTATTGAGTTGCAAAATAATTATCAGGAAAATGGCTCAGCGGAACAGAGAGAAGACTGTTGAGTCAGCAAGTTCAAAATTCTCAATAATCATTGCGTTTGGTGTTACACTTTCACTGCCTTTTTTTCTTTCTTTCTTTCTTTTTTTGCCCTTGCCTTCCTTTGTTTTCTTCCCTTTAGTGTCACTCACCTGTCATGTTGTAATACCTCAACCTGGATAATAGCTCAACATGATCAGCATGGCTAATCTCACAGCTCAGGTGCTGCTGGCAGGACACACGCAGGCACCAAAGTGCTGACTCAGAGGAGCATAGAGAGTGGGTTAATGAAGAATCAGTGTGACTGACAGTGGGATTCACTGGTCTGGTAACACACTTAATATACTATTTTAAGTACAGGCATTCTGTGAGAAAAAAAGGGGTGAACCTCGCACAAATTGCAACAGAAAATATGACAAAAGTTTATGACTCATAAAAGTTTGGAACCCTCCTTATACCACCAGACACTGGGTCCTGACTTTTTTGGATGTGATATACTTGGAAATGTCAACTGCTCAAATCAATGGGGCTAGCGAGGCTTGTCAAAGAAACTGGCGCACAGTAGCCAACTCCATCAGAGTCTTTTTAAAGTATGATTCCTTTCTCCACCGTGACCCCATAAACTCAAGTTCTAGTTCTGGTGTTTTTATTTTTTCTTCTCTCTGTTGGTTTTCAGTTTTCCAAACTGGAGGCGTGCCGAGCTCTGTAGGTAATGCACTGACTGGATAAGTACCTCATACAACCACAAAAAATCTAAACTATCCCTTTAATGTCTTTCAGAGGGTGTAGCAGGCTCTGTCTTAAAAACGTCATGCTAGCATGTCGGGAAGGGGGCTAAATAATGATCCAACGTTAAGCTACATTTTGGCGAAGGAAAAACTGGCATGACCATTTTTCAAAGGGGTCCCTTGACTTCTGACCTCAAGATATCTGAATGAAAATTGGTTCTTCGGGTACCCACAAGTTTTCCCTTTACCCATGACATGACCATGCAGTTTTCCCTCTCACAGTATAAATGTGTAATTTTCACCTATTTTAAAATTGTGTATTTGGATATTTCTGCATACTGGGGTCCCTGAACAGTCTAGGAATGGCATAAATTGGCTATGACGGGAAAGCTGAGAGTCTTGTGGATTAAATGAGCCCAATTGTATTAATGTGTGTTGATGTTAGTCAACCACAAACTAGAGACCCAGGGTATTCAGAGGATGTATGGCTTTCCTAGGTATATTGACAATAAGTGGATTTCTGAGCATCCAATTGCCGAAAAATGCAATTCTTACAAAAAATATATACCAAAAAAAAAAAAAAAAAAAAAAAATATGGTGCTCCTCAAGGTCTTAATGGTGTATTAATGTGGTATGTTGTTGGGATATTTGACAATTTCTATCAATTCTCGAGTGGTCAAAAATGGTAAATGTTGCACCAAATCTGTGTAAGAAATGGGATCAATCCAAACATAATACAGCATTGACCATCCTATAGTTCCATCATAATGTTCATAGCCCTTCATTTTTTTTAACATGGGCGACAATGGGAAATTGTTGCATCACCGATTTCAGTATTTTTCAATACTTTCCACCACTTGGATTTCTTTTGATATGTTATAAATGACATACAGGTATTTATGAGACTAGAACAGTTGCAAGAGTTTCTGTTGCAATGTGTGCAGGGTCATGACATATAATGCCTGTTTATGATGCAACACAATAAAGAAGCAGCAATGCATGTCTGTAAAGTTCACTATGATACAGGAAGGTGCAGATCTGCCAGCAAGCAACACTTGCTCTTTTCTTTTCCCCACACTGTTGCCAATTGAAATGTTCCTGTACGACTTGGTTTGCTCTGACAATGCAGTGGCAAACATGTGCTCTCTTGTCACAGTGTCTTGTGCAAGTTGGACTTTTTAAATAGAAATCTAATCAGCAGTTTCATCAGGATGCCCACTGTGCGAGAACACATCTTTAAAAAAGAGGCTGGATGCCAGACTGGCAGATAGCTCCTGTGAATTAAAGTAACCATCCTTCAGTGATTTCATTTACTGGTTGCCTTGGTGACTCATGTAAAGCAGTCAAACACAACAGCATAGAGGGATAATTTGATCGCTCTTGACCTCTGCAGTGTGGGATTGTGGAGAGAAGAATATGAATTCATTGTTTATTGGCTGCCTATCCTCCAATAAGGCCAATCACATTCAGGTATGCGAGAAGCGCCGCAGCTGCTCGACAGCATCTTCCTTTTGTTCATACGCAGTCTATCTGGACTGCATAATAAAGTCGAGATTAAATTAAAAATACCTATTTAACCCTTTTAGATCCAACAAGTCCTCCAAACCATACGACCACATAAATCATTTGTTCATACCCTCTAATATGAGAGTTTCTTTAAATTAGCACCCCACCCACGGGAGCGTTTTCCATCCTCATATCTTGGGCCCTATTTAAACGATCTATAGCACATGGTGTAAAGTACACACTGCAACTGCATTTAGGGTGTGTCCAACTACACTTTTGCTAGTGCATTGTCTGCACAAAGTAACAGCAGGTTCACATCAGTCACCAAAACACAGCGATTTCCTGCGAAGCGACAGGGAGCTCTGCCTGCTTCCATTCGGCGCCCATGTTAAGTAGCTGTGCTGTTTACACGGCACACACTGCGGCATGAAGGTCCGTGAATAGCTCGTGATCTGGAGAGATCATTTCGGTGTCTAGTCAATTTTTTCCGTGTGCCGCGAGCGAATCTGGCATCTATTATAAACCATGTAAAACACATATTATACTTATAACATATTATACATGATATAAATGATCTGACTGTGATCCCCCTCTCCCTGCTGTTCTCCTGGAGTTTACATTCCTCCGATTTTTACCCCCACATGATGACACTTCATATGCTGTATTTATTAGAAATAACAGAGTAGGCTAAGTATCACTACTTTTTGTGATTGTGCATTTTAATTTATGTTATTATACACATATTTGTCCATTGTGTGGTGCTTGGAGCAGGCAGACACACAGACATGCAGCCTGCACACCGGTGAAAACCTGCTGTAAGGTGTAAGGAGCAAAGGGGGTGTATATAGTCTCGCAATTAATCATAGGTGTATTTTGGGCGTAAAATGAGATTCAACCAACCAGAATGCCATCTCCCATCCCCTTTAAAAGCCAGGTGCAGGCACATCACTATTTAGACGGAGGATTTGGGAAATTGGAGAAGCGAGCGGTTTTCTGCTGAGGAAAAGGACCTGCTTGTGCACAAAGTGGCAGACCCTCCACCGTCTCCTCTGTCCCATCAACAACTCCATCTGACTGCATGTAAGCAAATGCACCGATTACCTATTTAACTGAGGATGAGAAGCGCAGCTGCGTGTCCCTGTGTGTCTAACAAGCATGATGCGTGGATCGGCTCTGAAGCCATCCTAATCTGCTTTTGCGCTTAAGGGGTTTCACACCGCCGTGCGACAACCGCCTTG
Organism: Heterobranchus longifilis; assembly: GCA_028570985.1. Lineage (NCBI taxonomy): Eukaryota > Metazoa > Chordata > Actinopteri > Siluriformes > Clariidae > Heterobranchus > Heterobranchus longifilis. Next base: position 6,852 of record JAOVVB010192580.1, on the reverse strand, counting down.
ACAACCGCCTCCTGCAAGAGGGTTTCCCCAAAAACTACAGCGTGTTTAAAAGCAGCTTCTGCCGCCTGGCGGCAACCGTCAGAGGTTCAGCACAGTGAACTCTGGGCAGCAGAGCAAAATACATGCACATTCACGTTGGCAGCAACCGATTCATATCCCTACCACCTTGGTCGAAACTGATTCCACTTTGCTGCCTTCCCCCATTGAAATGAATGAAGGCGGCGAGTTGCAGTGTGAAAGCCCTATTAGGTCTAAATCATCCACCTGCCACCCCAATTAAATATTTTCAATCCCCCTCTACCAGTCCCTGTACACTATTGCTTTTTAAATTATTTACTGTACTGATGTACTGTATGTACTGTTCTTTAACAATTCACTTTAATGAGAGAGTCTATTGTTTCCTAAATGTTTCCATGCGTGCAGTAACGTCGTGGGACATTTAAGCAGCAAAATTAAAAACTGCAGTAACTGTACTTCCCCAATTGATTACTTACATTAAGACAATTATTTTTTGTATGATTACATTTTTTATGTTTAAATATGCAAATTAGGCACTATCTTATTAAATATGTGCTAATTTACATTCATTTCCAGAACAGAAATGTGAACATTGGATGAAGCCAGGTTCAAAATTCTTGTTTCATTTTGTTGACGTATTAGAGTCAAAGGTTTTTACAGAGGGGATTTTGGATATCTCTATGTGTCTCTCCACTCCAAAAGATCAATTTTTGCCATGTTTTTAGGAATAAATGTTGTATAAATCAGATTATGAATGATGTATGAACAAAGCCCTCTGTAAAAACCTTCAGAATATAGATCGGAATGAAAGTGAAAAGTTTTGTGTAAGTGCTGCTGAAGTGGAGATTTCTGGCTCAGAGTTTGAGAAAAAACTTGTTTTGAGAAAACTGCCTTTAAATGTATGTATTTTAAAATTCCATACATTTTGCAGGACACTACAGGTGAATAGGGTAAAACATAACTTTTTTGTATTACAAGTTTTCTGAAATTGTATGTTTAAATATGCAAATGAGGCATTATCTTATGCTAACTTTTGGTGAATTTAGGAGAAATCTACAGACGCAAATAGACAAAGTGTATAGTAAAAATAAACACCTAAATGTGTATTTTGGATGTTTTCTTTTCACTCATGTTAAAGAAACAAAATAGCCTAAAGTTTAAAACATCGAAAAAATGATGTTTTGCCTGTAGTGTCTTGCCTTAAGTCAAAGAAGCTTGAAATTTGGTTTGGATGGCCGTTAAATTGTCCATCCTGAGTGTGTGGCTGATCATTATGTCGGGTGCACAGGTGGGTGCAGAGCCTGAGGCTCTGTGACTGTAGCACTAAACTAGTAAAACCATAAATCTTTACATTCCACAACAATGTGTGAGACCTTTAATTTACTAAACAGAATCTTTGCTTGATAGAATGATTAACTTTAGCCATTGAGTTCAAACAAAATACATACAGGATCCAAAAGGAGCTCCAACAGGATCTGGACAAAGAAGTATCATAAAACTAATGCTTTGTTTCCTCCTACTGTATTTCCCTCAGCCCCATGGGCTCCTTTTGGCTCCTAAACATCTGTCTATTTGCCCCACAATCCTCCAAGGCAAAAATAACACTTTGGAGGGGGGAGTATTGTTTCACTGTTAAGATTCACTGAAGAGCAAACCCCATGGCCTACATTACTGAGGCCTGTGGAGGGGATGCTGTTTCAATCATGCTATAAAATCAGCCACTTTTACAGACTACAGAGCTGCAACACCTTGATCTACGTCTGGAGCAGCAGGACGGCTCATAAAAGCACAAAGCAGAGTTTGTCCAGAGAGATTGTGTCTCCGGGTACATGTGGCGTATAACTTTAGCCAGTTTTTAAATTTTTTTTACAAAGATTAAACTGCTCATAGAGAGCTGGAGAAATGAGAATTCCCTGGTCCTGCTGTACTGTGTTTGTGTTAACCCAAAGTCCTGATAAGAGGCAGCAGAAGCAGGAATGCAATGACGCAGAGTCTGCTGGGGGCGGACATCAACTGTGCAGCCACTGCCATTATGTGTGGGAGTAACAGTGACCTTTACCACTTAGAGAGAATCCAAGCCAAGGGTGTCGGTTTCTGTACTAACTCCTGACGAACCCTTCGAGCTGGACGTGCATTCCTTTCGGAGACTCAAAGGGAATAGCAGTGGGGGAGTATATGTCTGTAGTGGGTGAGGAGAGGAGGGGTTAGAGAAATCAGAAAAATGGAAAACAAACTTAAACTGATCTGACAGAGAGACGATGCAATAAAGTGAAAAGTTGTTTTTGCATGCTCCCTTGAGTTAGGTCATGTCCATGCCTCCCTGAGCGAGATGTATTATTACACACACACAAATTACTCTCCTATGTCCAAGATAATCTCAGATTCCTAAAAAACACTACTCAATGTGACACTGTGCTAGAGAGGTGGAAAACAGAATAAAAACAAATGTTGTGCGAGTCCATTTGTAAAGGTGACGGACCGAAACCGATGATTTCATAACAGTTGTAGACCCATCTGTTCTCTGTAATTGTGGCTCTTGTCAAATTTACTCTCAGCAGTTTAAAAAGAAGATCACTCTTTGAATTACGCAGCGCACTTTTTCAAATTTGATGTGACCTCAGGAATAAATAGAAACACATGCACAGAGATAACGATTTAACTGGAAATTATGTCCATGGAGATGATCTGAGACCTCCTAGTACAGATGGAGCCAGGCACCACCGTAAGTATGAAAGATCAACATTCGTCATCCGCTTCTGACAGCATGAGTTTCTCATGTGCTTCTCTCAGATTTAAAGAGGAGAGCCATTAAAGCAGAATAGCTTTTTCCAGGATACACTTCATTGTGCACCCCATGAGAAAGTATTGTGCACTCAGTGTATGGACAATGTGCTTAAAAAGCGCATAGCACCTAATTTGGCAAACAGGACGTTGCATTGAAGTGAAATCGTATAATAAGGAGTCTAAAACGCACTGATACAATGCATGTTTTTGTCTGACTACCACTAAAATGAAGCGTACAGTATCACATCATATCACACTTAAAGCTGTGGGCCTTCCCTCACTTTTCATGGCAACTGCCCAGGAGACACATCATCATTTGCAAGGATGGTAATGGCTCTGGGTATCATTATCCAGTGATACATAGACCATAATGACAATAGCATAGCTAGGAAAAGTAAATCCCTTTAACAGTGGAAACAGCAATAGACACAAATGTTTTTTTTCAAAAATAAAAAGCACAGCAGACATTTCACACATCCTCATAAGTCATGCATGACTTGTTAACTATGGGGATGACAAACTGGCCAAAACATTGTGGTCAAAGAAAATGAATTGTTGTTTCAGTGATGTACGTTTGCTACTTGCAAATATTTTTTTTAAAAGCTATGTAAAAATGTGGATAAGACCAGACCAATTAGCTGACATCTTTCCCTCTGAACACTTTTTTGTGTGTCATTCTGATGACACCTGGTGGTGAAAACTTAAAACTACAGTTTAGGCGGTGGAGCTGCTGTGAGTGTTTAATCTGATAGGTCTGGCTGGCTACACGAGACTAATTATTCTGCAGCAGTTCCCGTGTAGTTTCATTGTTTTCCAAGGACAACCCCCCCCCTACCTCCTAAATTGTTCTATGCTTCCACTAACAGCAGTGTGATATTACCAGACCAGACACATCTTAAGAAAGAAAATGAGAGAAATGCCAGCGCTGCGACGTGTCAGCTGTCCTTCACCAAGCACGAAAAACTGCAAATAATAAGGAAATTAACCATTAATTTCCGTGTTTACTCACATTTTTGAATGCTAGCGAGACATGTCCGGCAGTGAATGCGGTGTATATGAAACGTATTCATTATTAAGAGCTAAAGAAAAATCGAAATGAGAGCAGGAAGTAGCCTATGATAGTTATGAAGCGTGCCTTGGACGGAATCTACAGAGCCGACTCACATGTGTATTTCAAAATAAAAGTCGCCGGAAACGACTCTCACCGGTGGCTCTTTTTACAACAGCTTTTTTTTCTCCTACTGCTACTGCACGACTCTACCACCACGACTCCCATTATTAATGAAAGACTAGCAGTGAATGAACCAGAGCACTGCTCCATTATTCTGCATGAATGGAAATGTTAAGATAACTCGGCCTATCCCTGGAGTATTTTTAACCTTAGTGTAGCCTACTGCACGAGCCACAACAGAGGTTTTAATGTTTCTCTGTGAGATCTGCACTAATACAATGATGTGCAAATCCTGCATGCACATGTTGCTGACGTACACCATTAAATTGAAGATAATGTGAATGCTTTGTAGTTTTCAATGATGATGTGACTTTACGTTTCATTGTTTTTATGACTTTCAACACTCGTCCAGAGAGGGGATTATAGTTTTGACAGCAGATAGATGGGACTAAGTGCAGAAACCATTTGTGTGCAGGCATATGTAGACTTATTGTGGTGTGTGTGTGTGTGCGTGTGTGTTAGATGTAGAGGTCAGCGTGTGGAAACAGTGACTAATGCAGAAATATGCCTTTTTATGGCTCCAGGTATTTTTGAGACACACTTACATGTAATTAGGATAAATTAAAGCAAGAGATTTATCATTGTATTGATAATAAATTTATACTTATTCATACAGGTCAGATAAGGTCCCAGAATTGCGGTCAAAATTGCATCTGCCCATTGTTGCACACCCACAAAGCACGTGAAGCACACACAAAAGTACAAGTTGTCATAGATACTGTTTTTCCAATATACATATATTTCATGATGTTCATCAATATAATAAGACATTGATAGATTTACACTACAATTATTTTATGTACTTTAATTTTTCATTCAGTCTCCTCTTCTTTACGTTGAGTCAACCTTGTTTAGTTTCTAATCCCATACCAAATGACAGCACAATAAATCTATCAATAAATAAAAGCAAAGGAGAAAAAAAGAAAAAAAGAAAAACCTGAGCACATTGCCCATGATCCTCCAGTCCTGTCCCTCCTGTAAGGCCAGATGACCAGGGGCAATATGGGCCTTCATCCCAGAAACCCCAGTCCCAAAGATAAATCAAAATCTTTCCTCAAAAATAAACAGATTTAAACAAAAAATATATCTTGTAGATACAAACGGCAATCTGATGTAAACTGTAGAATCATTCTAAGCATTCTGGACAATTGAAGGTAAAAATACTTTTGTTCCCATTAACTTCCCATTTTCTTTACCTTTACCCATCAGTGCTTACATACAAACAATTCAGTGACATCTGAGTTATTACTAAATTGATGCAAAAGAAAAACACAATATTTGGTTCGAAAATAAAACATATATTAAGTAGAATATTGTACAAATATAGCCATCCATGTGAACATTCAGAGACTCAAAAAGGTTCCCTCCTTTTGCTGCATTCATCCCATTTGGGGGCGACGGTAAATGACGCTTTGTTGAAGGATTGTATTTTCTGTCAGTCTCTTTCTTTCTGCTCGTTTCCTTCCAAGTTTGAATTATAAATTCACAAGTTACAATTCAAACCTGGAAGAGGCTCTGAACACTGTTTTTTTTTACCACGTTGGCAACTTGCATTATTGGCTCACTCCCAAATGACCTGAACACAGCGTTAAGTTGAGATCACTGAACAATTCTTGAGGTTGACGTATAAAAAAACAATATTCTCCACCGAATCATGTTCCCATCCCACCAAAATGAATGAATCACAACAGAAAAAGTGCCACGGTGTTAAAATATATACGCACTTCTTTTCATACGGACAGTAAAGCAACGGAAAAACAGAGCACTCACTTCATTTTCACTATTGTGACCAAATTGTTTGAGCACTCGCAACAGTTGGATTTATGGATAACACAGAAGTCCTACCCCAATCAGTAGTGTTATTTCACTTCAGTCCACTGTGTGGTTAACTTCTGCAGGATGGCTAAAAGGACCACATTTGTAACCCTATAATGATTTTCTATTGCCAAAAACCCAATTTTACACTTATATAGTTTTGTCTTCATATCTATTTTGGTAAATTGCTAATACCTTAAACCTGAGGATATAGGACCCCCTACCCCCCAAAACACCCCCATATTACAACACCAAACAATGCAGATTTTTTATAACGTTTTTCTAGGTTTATTTTTAATAGCTATAGTTAGTGTATATGTCTTTTTCATTTTAGAACTTGGCAGCACTATGGAGATGAAAAAGAAGAGTTGTGCTATTATTAGTTATAGGATCATGTGTCTAAAAACTTGTTACAGATTACAGAGGCTCTTCAGACCTGGATAGGCATGGTGGGGGCAGACTGTATTTGAGTTTTGAAGCATGCGGCCCTTATGTTTTGGTTTAACTTGCATATGTTAGAATGGCACACTCACAAGCCAAACTGACACACCATATACATAGTGTGCAATAGTTAAAATGTCCTGTAATCTGGGATAAATAGGGTAAGGGTATAAGCTATTTAAAACAGACTTGGATAGTTTGGATAACCTGTTTCTCTCCACTTGTTTTTGATGGCAATTGGCAGCTTAAGCATGGAAATCTGGTCTTTGGTAATCTTCTGCAGTTTACTTTTGCTCTGTTTGGAGGAAAACATGGGGAGGGGAGGAGGGGGTTTGTTGAGGTTAGGGTCCTTCCTAATAGAACTGGCCGGCAGATCTGTAACCTGCCTGCTTGTGTATTTCAGTGGTCAAGGAAACAACGTGCCTTCGCTCTGGCATTTAAGCGGCCTAATCTGTCGGGATAAACTAGGGATATTCCCAACACAGAGCTATTCTAACACAGACACACTCACAGGCACACACACTCTGACGCACCTGCGCTCACACAGACACACATGCACGCAC
>JAOVVB010192569.1:0-11032 GCA_028570985.1 Heterobranchus longifilis | reverse complement strand
CCTCATGCTAGAATGTACTTACAGAATGTGCCTCATGCTAGAATGTACTTACAGAATGTGCCTCATGCTAGAATGTAGTTACAGAATGTGCCTCATGCTAGAATGTACTTACAGAATGTGCCTCATGTTAGAATGTAGTTACAGAATGTGCCTCATGGTAGAATGTAGTTACAGATCGTCCGTCCAGCGCAACACACCGGGCACAAAACTGAAACCAAACGGTCAAACTAGGCAGTGCTGATCAAATATGAATCACAATTACTGTATTGCCTATTTCTCACCTAAAATGTTTTCAGAAACACATTTTAGTGCAGGTTGTAGAAGTAGGCTAATTAGAGAATGTTTGCGACCAGGTCGTTTTTTTCCCCCATCAGCCACTTTCACCACAAACTAAACGCCTGGCACGTAACAGTGTTGTGTGTGTTGTAGGCAAAACCGAAACAAAGGTGCTGATTGGCTAATAGCTGCCAGTTGCGTTGCTCTGATTGGTTGTAGCTCTATCCAGTCTGCGCTGTTGGAAATCAATTGAGAGGTACCATAAGGTATCATAATCATTGAAAATAATTCAAGTTTCCTTTAACAACACTAAGGTTTTTGTTCTAATCAAGCCTTTCTGACTGAAAAGAAATAAGTGCGAGGGGACAATCTCTCTCGTTCTGTTCTTCACAGTGCAGGTGAGAGCTGGTTTCGTACTCTGTCTACACATTTCAGGGTAAAAACTCACGGGTGGCGGTGAGGTGGCCAGATGTCTTGCAGTTACTACGAGCAAGAACTCATTAGCATCCATGCAGCCACAGTGTTCGCGGGCACCCGAATGCAGCAGATGTTTGTAAATTGATATGAATCATATGACATCTGGCTGGTATCTGTAAGAAAGATTTTTCATTGATAAAATGTCACTGACATATAAAGGTGTGAAAATATGTGAATTTGAATTAATTATGTATTCAAGATCTGGGTATGAAATGTCATCATGACATGGACTGCCTGTGAGCTGATTTTCAAAGAAAAAGAAGATGACGCATGAGCTTAGGTGTTGAATGATGGTACCAAGAAATGAGGGTGAGAGAAAAGGTTCAGTGTGTGTGAGAGAGGGAAGTGGAACATATCTGACCATTAGGAGATGTGAGTGACGTTGATTATTCTGCAACTTTGATATCTAACTGTAGCTGTGAACGTATACTCATTCGGTCTGAGGTTCAGCTTTCAAGACTTTCGTAAAGCAAGGAAATATTCAGCTCAACACGTGAGACAATGTATACACATTTCCTTGTTCTGGGAATTTAATATAAGTGAGTGTCAAAACAAGACAATGGGCAAAATGGGCCGTGATTTTAGAAAAAACATCTCACCTATCTCACCAGATTTTATTTGATCTTTTTGGTCAAGAAAAAAAGATTGCGACACTCCATCAGAGAAAATTGCTTGTTAAAATAGATTTTTCAAGTATTTCAAGTATTGCATTTGTGTCCGCACAACCAACGGTTCAATAACATCAGTTATATCAGAAGTGGAGAGTATTTCTTCACTGAAAGAAGATTAAAGAGTTTGATAGACCGATGGTTCATCCAATCACCTGCCAAGTGTTTTTTTGAAAGAGCCTGCCCTTTTCCAAAAAGTTTCTGTGTAACAAACCATCTGACAGGGTAATAAGTTTCATGATACCCTTGAGATAATTAACATATATGTGTATCGGTGATGGTAAATAGATCCACACTTACATTTGTTTTTAACCCATTATCATTCCCAACTCGTCACATATGAACTCTTTGTCAGGACTCCTTGGCGTCACTATTGAACGCACTGGGTCGCAGTTTTAAACATGTGGGGCACATGGTTTGTTTATGTTTAGGCAACAAAACCACTTGGTAATTTTAGGAAAAAGGGTTAAAAATGGTTAAAATAAGTACATTTGTCAGTGACTTTTGGTTTGGTTTCGCACGGGACACGAACACCAGTCTCCTGTGTTTGTTTCACCCATCCACCGCTCCTCTCGCCCGTCCTAAACAGACTTTCTCCGCTCTTAATACTACGTTACATGACGTGCTCTGAGCGTCTAATATTGCCGTGGATGGGTTTACATTATATAGGCGGTAAAGGGTGCCTTGTGTGTCAGTATCAGATGCTGAGGGCCGTGACAAAACATCTGTATTTTACGTTTGTGCTCACTGGTTAAAGGATAGGTTCACATTTTTGGTGATCAAGTCTAAAAAAAGTACTTGCATGCCCATATGTACATTGAAAGAGCTGTTTTGTCTCTGTAATTGCTCCTCCTGTCCACTAAGAGACAATTACAATGTCTATATTTTTTCTTACTCCACTCCCTTCACTGCAGCTCAGCAAGGAAAGACTTCCAGGGAAAGACAATGAGCGAATTTGGGACTAAAAAGACTGTAAATGTGGAATGTAGCCATTTTATTTACCTAAATAAGACTCATATTCAGCTGAAAGTCTGAGCAGTTTTAGAATGAGGACTTGTCTCATATCACATTAGAAGTGCACTAAGATCTTTTTACAGCCGTATGGACAGGAGGAACAAATCCAGTGACCAAAAACTGTTGCAATGTACTAATACACATGGGAGTATTGTTTTAAGACATACCTGAAAATGTGAACCTATCCTTTAATCTGTTTTTATGTGTGTTGGATATACGGGTGCGAATGCGCTTCAGCTAATCACGCTAATTAAGATTATGATGAATGTGTCCCTTTATAAATAAATAAATAAATAAATGAATATAGTAGTAAATGAATGAATAAATGAATAGTTTATGCAGGTGGTTGTGGCTGCAGGCTAAACGAGGTAGCTCAGACGTTCTTTCTGGAGAATCGTGAGGCATTCCCAGGCCAGATGGACATGTAATCCTTGTCAGGATCTCCTCCAAGTTGGATGCAGAGAAGTGTCCAGGAGACTTCCTGATCAGAAGCCAGAACCACCTCAAGTGGCTCCTTTCAGTGTGAAGAGGCAGCGGGCTGACTCTGAACTCCTTGATGTCTGACAGTGATACCAACAGACAATTATACTGATGAAAAGCAGAGACGGGTTGAAAGATACGTTTTCTATGCAAATAGAAAACTTTTTTTTTTTTTTTTTTTTTTTTACTAATAAGTATCATTCCAAAATGTCAAACTATTCATTTAAAGCTGTATTAGACAGAATATTTTTGGTGCCATTTGGCAAAGATCCCATAATAACCTTTCCACATATTGTAATTCAAGTTCTGAGAGAAACTAGACTTCTGCACCTTGTATGCTTTCGGTACAAGTAGCTAAAAGGGCTATGGCTAATTCATGGCTAAACTATTAGATAAGACTTTATTGTTATCCGTCTATATACAGTGTAGATATGTAACAATATGAAAATTTCATATCATAATTATAGTGACCAACATTATCACGGTTATCAGTATTATCTGTGCTGAAAAAGTACTGATACGTCACACTGAAATAATTTCAAGTTTTATATAAAAAAAAGCATACTATGTCATTATTTTAAAAAAGTTTCTTATTTTGAAAAAGTTTGTCATCTTTTTGACAAATTAGTCATTTTGCGATACTAAGTCATTATTTCGTGAAAATTTCTCATTTTGCAATTCTAAGTCATCTCAGAAAAAGTTTCTCATCTTTTTGAGAAGTTTCTCATTTCTCAAGCTAACTGCTAAGCTAATGTAGCTAACAGAGATAGCCTGTAAACAACTGTGGAATTTAGCGAGAAGGCGGCTAAAAGAGGGAGAGATAGGCACCAGTTGAGCAGTATTTACTGTGAGATATCAAAGCGTGGTAATCAAACACGGTTTTAATGATAACAAAAAATTAAACTGTATTACTTCTGGGAATTTTACCGCAGTTATCATTAAAACCGGTAACCGTTTCATTCCTAATACAGTGCCGTACAGAGCCGCTGGACAAAGATAGGAAAGGAAGTTCGCTGTTTCAATCAGTGGAATTAATTAGATAAAAATGTCATATATTGGACAGCAAGCTCTTGAATTTGCCACATGAATTAAATGTAACTATGGAATATGTGAAATTAATAAATGGAGAGAAATAAAAATACAGAACTTATCATATTTAATCAAATTATCATATTTTCCATTTCCTGAAGTGACTTTTATGGGGTGTTCAGACCAGACGCGAATAAAATAATCTACTCGCTTAATTGGTGCGAGTTTGGATGCTGGAATCTTCTGTTTTGATTCGCGTCATTCCGCTCGCCGGAAGTTCAGATATTTCAACTCACGCGAATGAGCGAATTCACGTCATTCGCGTCGCCTGACCGGAACTCACGTCTAATCACGTCTTTACGCTGACTTTATATGTAATTAATTCATGCAAATTAATTAATCCGGTGTGTACATTATGACATTAGGATTTTATTTGGACAAATATTCCACTGGAGCTTCTGTCAGTGACTTTCCACTTTTCCAGGACCTAAACAAACCTTGTAAAGCTTGGGTAAAAAAAAAAAAAAAAAATAACAGGCCAGATCTAACTCACCAGCTGCCTATTGATGATGCCTGTTCCAGGGACACGGGAACTTGTTACATCTGTTGCCTGGGTGCTGTGAATTTTATTTTTCCACTCTTCACTATTTGTTACTTGTACATGTAATGTGAGCCATGTGGGAATTTAAGCTTTTTGTATTTCTATACGCTCATTCTAAGATAATTCAATAAAGTCTTAAATAGTAACTCCAACAGTGTTAGTAGTTGTAAAACCCTAAATGGTTGTAGCTGCAGAAACAAGGAACAAGAAGCAACAGTGCAGCAGATTATGTCTTGAGGTTTGTTTCTGCCACAGAGGCAGACAGAATCACTATCAAATCTTCCTCAATGGCTCATAGGGGGATCGTTCTTTGGTAGCAATCTGCTGTAAGCCTCACTATTTCAATTTTACAGCAAAGAAAAAAATGTTTTATTCTCTCATTAATCCACATAAAACAAGCTCATGTATTATCACTTATTTGCACTTCATAGCCCTGATTGATTACTGTTGCATGCAGTAATGTGTCGACAAACAATTTAAAGAGGCAATAATAAATATTTCTGTATTAAAGAGCAGTTTTGGGTAACGTTACTTTTAAAAGTAACTTTTTACATTACAAAATTGCGACCATTAAAAAGTAATCTGTTATGTTACAGTGTTACTTACTGAGAAAAGTAACTCAGAGTACTTTTGCGTTACCAAAAATGAAAGGGGCCGTGCAGCGTATTTACTCTACTGTCATTATAGCCTCCTTTACAGCCCATAATCTGTAACTCTGCAGGCTAATAACAGGATGACAGACACAATATCTACAGCCCATATCTGTAACTCTGCAAGCTAATAACAGGATGACAGATGCAATATCCTCTTTACAGCTCCATTATGTTTGATTAAGTAAACATGTATGATTCAAGAGGGCACCGGGGCTCATGCATATACACTAACCAGTTCATACAACACTTCATTTATTCGCAATTCAACTGCAATGAAAAAAAGTTATGATGAAAATAAGTTATTTGAAGTACATGAAAGAAAATAGAAGCTTTAGCTACCTGACGGTACCTGTGCAGCCTTTAGCTGCTAACGATGTGTGCAGAGAGGCATATTAGGCACAGCTCTATGAAAACAACAAAACACGGTTCATGTATCTTACAGTACATCATGTTTAAACATCATGTTTGATTAGTTACTTACTTGCCTCTACACACTGACACAGTCTTCCACTAGCACGCAGCTAATGTTAGCGTCCAAGGAAAGAAACTGAAACAGTGCGAATGTGTCAGGGATTTTTTTCCTTTTTTGTGGCAACAAAAGGAAGAGGGAAACACAGGGACGTTTTAAAAGTAACAGATTGCTTATAAACCACTTTTTCCAGCTGAAAAATTACAGTTTTTCTCCATTGTATAAACACAAAAACAGGAACTATACACACAATTCTGAAAACTTGAAGCTCATGTATCAACAACAAGCCTCCAGACTGCAAAACCATTGTTTTCACTCATATAAATTTAAATCACATTTTTGCAAAACTCTAAGCACAAATCACATAATTTAACACACTTTGTTCAGCTGGAAAACAATGGCCTTCAAAATGCCACACCCCGATTACCAACTGGTCTCACACATCTCATCTGTTCAAACTTGATTGACAAAACATTTGTGTGTGAGAGCACTGTGTTGCTTTGTTACCTTGTTGTATTTGTGCACTGATTTCATCGTTACATCCCCGGGACAGTCTAAACATTATCTTACAGTAGTGTTTCTCATTTTCAGTTGCAATAGCCGCGTTTCAACCAGTAGAGGGCAGTTGCTATGCATATTTGTAACACAATCTGTAGAATTTAAATACTTTGCACTAAAATGTCAAGATGTGGACCTGAGTCCACCAAGAACACAAATAAATACCCACATATTGGTTTTCAGCTGAAGAAAAAAAAATGATTCGGGGGTTTAGTTACTCTGATAATATGTCAGTACTGTGTTTCTGCTGTCCCCAAGTGTCATGCAGGTTTGAATAAACGAATGAATGAAATCTTTATTTCAAACATGTTAAAAAATGTAAAAAAAAAAAAAAAACAAGGACAAAAGTATATTACTGAAGTGCAGTAAACAAAATATATTAATTGATAAACCTATGCAACAAACTCCATAAACAATCATTCAAGCAACACAAGTCATGTTAGTCATGTTACACTAACTCATTTTAAGACCAAACTAAATGTGAAACCCATTTAAATTTGATTAAATGAACTGCTGTGTGTGTGTGTGTGTGTGCGTGTGTGCGTGTGTGCGTGTGCGCGTGCGTGCGTGTGTGTGCGTGTGTTATAATGTATGCATAAACAAATACAGAATGATGTGTTTGTGCATACTGTGCTTTGTTTTGTTGAGATTTTGCCAATATAACATCCAAAGCTGGTGCAGAGAAATAACAAACAAATGTGAAAACTAGCTTCATATAACCTTGTGTGCGGTATAGGGCACTGTGTAAATGTGTGTGTATGTGCTGTGGGTGTATGCACTTGTGTTGCATGACGCAGATCATCAATTGTTAGAGGCAACTTCCAGCAATCTTGTGGAGAAAGAAAACAGAGTAGCAGTCCTTCTTGTGGTTGCAGTTATGAAAGCAGCTAAAGCATGTAAAGCCCTCTCTTATTGTAAATGTGCAGTTGATTAAGCCACCATCTCGAATAAATGCCACTATGTTGCAAAAACAACAAAACATTTGCCTCATCAGTCCGTATTTAAGGCTCGTACACAGTTATTCCCTCTCAGCCCCTCTGCATTTCTTTGCTTCATGATTCCTTTATTAACAGCATCTCATCAAACACAAATGCCTAGAGGTCTTTGGGAAAGCCTTGCTTAACTGTGCTGGCAGAAACATGTGCGCAAGAGAGATCCAGTGACGTGATTCAACCCTCTGATGTCTCTCATGGAGGACATCGGCTGAGAAATTATTAATTAGTTTTGCACAAGAGTGGTAGGCAGGAAATACTATCAGCTATACTTAGGGCTATAAACTTTGGCTCCTATATGCTGGTATGGTTTCTCTCAATGGACAGGAGGTCTTGTTTACAGCTTTCATATTTAAAGTGTATATTCCTGCCTTTTGTATGAGCATACTGGCTTACAGTAATGTTATTTGCATACCACTGGAAGACAACGTGGTAGACATGATGATACCTAACTGAGAAAAGTAAATCTATCTCAGTTTCCATGTGGCAAATAAAATAACACTGCATGATAAAGGAATTGAACTTTGATAAAAGTCATTTCATTTCAAACCTTTATTTAAGTCTCGAAAATCATTGAGGTTTTCCTCATTTACAATGATGTCGAGATGCAGATAGACACTTTTTACACTATAAAAGCAGCTGCTGAAGTGAGTCATGCAATTCAGCTAATAAAGAGCTCTGATAAGTGGCACTTTAACACAGAGGTTTCAAAGTAACATGAAGAAGAGTACAAGCACACCAACAGACGCATACAAAGCTGTTTAAAAAAAAATAAAAAAATTATGTATCAATAAATTGTTCCCACACATAACTTAATTTAATATTTTTGCATCTGGTTTCATTTAAAGGATGAGTAACAGCTGATTGTGAAAGAATATAATTTTACCATGCAAGTAGCACCTTCCCTGTTTCTGTCTTGTCTTCAGTCTTGTCACCTCATGTACCCACTGCAGTTATTAATTTTTAACTGTACCAGGTAGAGACAGACAGGAGGAGGTGTATGATTGGTGCTAACACAAAAAGTCTCACTTGGTGTACAAAAACTTGCCCTGAGCTGAACTGATGACTGATGGCAAAAGTGCAGCACACAGTGCTTCACTTTTTGCACACAACAACTAAACCCTTCTACAGTACCTGAAACTTTACTGTTTGAGTAAATAGCATTGTTTTCAACCGCAGCAGGTAGCTGCTCAGCACCAACAGAAGATATTTGGTGGAGACCAAAAACAGAGCTAAAAGAGAGTGAATATTGAACTTACATTCATCAGATGGCCAGAAACACGAATGCTAATGTTGCTCCATAACTGCTGGATGTGTAAATAAGCAATGGTTTGCTAACTCGATCAACTTAAAAGATGATAATACGTCAGTGTTATTTTAACAACTTGTTTCTGCTGCCCCCAAGTGGCCAAAAAAGTCTGTTATTACAAATGTAAAACCATAGACTGTATACAATATCGACGTAGTCTCTGTGACATCACCCATAGGTTTCTGAAGAGCCAGAATGAAGCTCAATGTGGGTGGCTCCCAGTGACTGATTGGCCATCTGGAAATTGGGCAAATGCCTGAATATGGGCCACTTGGGCTGCTCAGAATGGGTCATCATTGCATTGATATATTTTGTTTTTACATTTTTTTTTTTTTAATCTTTGATGATTTTGATTCAAAAAGTTATTTTATGCATGCAACCCAAAACATTTGAGATCTGCCCAATAGTATCTTTAAACAAACACATTTTCTCCCATGATCCCCTCGATGTAACGTACAGTAGTGAGGTCAAGTGAGGGCGGAAACCAGAAATTGAGCGGGTATTAAATTAAACATTATGCCTCTGTTGCCAGGCTAAAACAAAATAAATCAGGGCACCAAACGACCAAAGGGGGGGATGCAGAGAAAAAGAGAAATAAAAACAGGCTGAGGGTTAAAAATCTGTATGGTTTTATCTCAAGCTTTTTATGTTAGCATTTGGGTGGGGTTGGGTTTGAAAATGAGGCTGGTCTGTTGCAAATGCCAGGGCTATTTTTTCTTTATCCCAGTCCATCACTGGTGGCTCCCAGTGGCTCCGGCTGTTGCCATCTTGGAAGTGCCTGATGTCACCTAACTCCTGGCTAATCCAAAAATGGGCAAAGAGGTGGAGTGATGCTGGAGCTGAGGTGGGCCAAATGAAGCCTACAGTCTAGGCTAGCCTCAAAGCGGCCATGTACTGTTGTCATGAACTAGGAAATCTAGCTATAGAGACTGTTTTTTGTACCAGGCTGTATGTTTATTTCTGCTGTAAAGTTGGGCATTTTAACATGGAGGTCTATGGGGATTGACTTGATTTTGGAGCCAGCCACAAGTGGACATTCAAGGAACTGCAGTTTTTGGCACTTATGCATTGGCTTCATTTTTTAGCACAGCCTGATTGCATTTTACTACACATATTAGTTGTATAAGTGACAAATCAAACTTTTGAATCCTTGAATTTTTCAAAAGGGTGTAGATTCAGTAATTAATGGTCATCCCACAGACTCTACTTTGGAAATTGCTGGCTGACCTTCCCCACACTACCCAAAAAGTGTCATGCTTTCTTAGCTTATTTACAGTGGATCTACGCTATACTGTTGTCACGTGGGTTCCATCCATCTATTTTCTAAACACCTATTCTGTTCAGGGTCACAGGTTCTGGGGGCCTATCCCAGCATACACTGAACAAGAGGTTGTCCACACCCTGGACAAGTGGCCAGTGTGTGTTGTCGCAAGGCATCAAGTCACATATAAGACACCAACGGATGATTTAGATTTCCAGTTGACCTGATCTGGATGTCTTCAGTCTGCTGCAGGAAACCCACACACATAATGAATCCACACAGAAAGGCCTCAGCCTGCAGCCATATTTGAACCCAGAACCTTCTTTCTGCAAGGCGACAGGGATAACTGCTGAGCCATGCACCATTAACATAATGTGTTTATCATAAAGATTAAATTGCATTATGTGGCCAAGCCAAGCTGACACATTGTGCATAGTTAGAACAATTTGAAAATGAACTGAGTTTCAGAGCTCCATTTGAGTCATGCAGTGACGGGCTGCTTATTAGCAGATGAATAATATCAAATTAGGCACTTCAAACACATTTTAATGCTCTTAATTATACTAAATTGACTGTGTTGCCTCTTGCTTGTCAGTAGAAATTCAACATAATTTTAGATAGATAGATAGATAGAAAGCAGCTTAGAAAACATGGATCTTTTCCAGGCAAATACTGCATACATAATGTATGTATGCGTAATCTATACATTTGTGCTGCCAGGAATTCACAGACACACATACATACAGTATGGAGTATGTGATCCTATACTTTGTTTGCTGAAAGTGCTTTAACAGCAGCGTATAAATAGGCTCAGAGGAGTCAGAATCTTTAAATGGCTCCTTTACAAGAAAATGCTTACAGTGCGTTGCTTTGTTCAAATGTTCATGTACTTTTATTCATCTTCACATCATTAGGCCAGCTGTTCAAAGTGAGCATGACTGACGCACAGTAATGTGCGAGCAGCGCATGAATTGGTTGATTGCTATATTAATAGTAACATGTTTTAGTGATTGTGTCCACGTTTTTTGGAGGGTGTGGTGACTCATATCTTGTTGACATGGAGACCAAAATAGCAGCCAAATGGAAGAGGACATTCAGTCTACCCTTGAGACTTTGCACGATGGTGGAGAAAATGGGGAGAGAAAGATACAATGAGAGGAGTGACAGAAGGAGAGAGGAGAGGAGAGGAGAGGAGAGGAGAGGAGAGGAGAGGAGAGGAGAGGAGAGGAGAGGAGAGGAGAGGAG
>JAOVVB010192558.1:0-11032 GCA_028570985.1 Heterobranchus longifilis | reverse complement strand
CTCAAGTGATCAAATACTTATTTGACACAGTAATTCACAAATAAATTGTTTAAAAAAAATCATACAATGTGATTTCCGGATTTTTCTTTTTACATTCTGTCTCTCACAGTGGAAATGCACCTATGCTGAAAGTTGTAGATCCCTCCATGATTTCTAAGTAAGAAAACGTGCAAAATTACAGGGTGATCAAATACTTATTGACCTCACAGTAGATAACAGTGGTCATTTAGAATGTTAAATAATAACTAGGGAAAGGGGTTGCTCAGTGGTTAAGGAGTTGGTCTACTAACTCACCACCACCAAGTTGCCACTGTTGAGCCCTTGAGCAAGTCTTTTAACCCTCAACTGCTCTGGTGTATAATTAAATAAGAATGTAAGTCACTCTGGATAAGGTTGTCTGTCAAATGCTGGAAATGTAAACAAGCAAACCTTCTTGTGACCATGATACTAGCCCTGGACAATCTGACAGTTATGAAAAATATAAAAAATTTGCAACTGTTTTTGCTCCTAACCTGTGCAGCCCAAGATTTAAAACCTTCGTCTGTAGCTAACCAACCATGCGTCCAATGGTCAAGCGTTTGGTCTGGGTCCCATAGTTAATAAAGAAAGCCTGTTTTATGCAAACCCATTACTCAGTATCAAAATTTAATGCTAAAACACAAACTCACAACATGCTATAACTGTAACAACATACACAACATGACCCTAGTGTGAGTAAGCTTTCAAATACAATACATTTGTTTTCTATACAATTCATCCTGTGTAGAGTTGTAGGGGCCTGGAGACATTTGGCAGACCCCTCTTATCCAGAGTACCTTTCAGGAATCAAGGGGTCAAACTCCCCATACTCAGAGGTCTATAAAACAGCAACTTTGGCCTAGGGCCCAACAGGAGCAACTTGGTGGTAGTAAGGACATACTAGACTATAGTTTAACACCTTAACCACAGAGCTAACCCTGCCCTAGGGGATATGGTGGGTATACCCAGAATCGGGTGCAAAATCATTTCTGATTTCAGTTGTACAAAACATCCAATATATTTTTTGTTAATATAAGTTCTTATAGCACTTTCAGGACTTTCTTTTCAGAAATCCTTGCTTATCTTTATTGTTGACATTTCAGGTTTATCTCTTACACCCACATTTGGTGAAGTAACTTGTATTTTCAGGCATTGATCATAGGGTTTCTGCAACAAGGCTCATTGTCTGTCTGTCTGTTTGTCTGTCACACCTAGAGATTTTCCCTCCTAGCCATTTGGAGTACTCAAATCATAGTGAGAGATTCACCACACGTTCTCCTTGCATGTATGCTACACGCTATAATGTATGTACCGTACCTAAAGATAAAAAGACCAGCCAGAAAAGAATTCAATCATTTTTTTATGCTTTCCATGAAGTGTATAGACTCAAAGTCACTGTCTTGACTCTTGTCTCTGAGTGTGGGGAATTTGACCCATTTAACCTTTTTATTGTGCCGCAGACATTTCTGGCATGCATGCAAGTGGCTTTTCTTATGGTCATTGCTATCAGGATACTATTATACCTGGATGGCTGGCACCTACTGTATGTATCCCAACCAAGGAGTAGGTAATTCAGGACACTTACAGCCTCTGTGCTTCACTATGGTACTTGGTTTTAGTAAAATTAGGATGGGACTCCATAACATGAAAGCCAACTGCATAAATCACCTGCTAGACACCCTTATTACGATTGCCATGTGCATCACCAGCTCCTGTTATAATGCTTATTAACATATATGGACTTTTCAGAACTGGGTTATCAGCCCATGACAACTTTAAACACCACAAACCTTGTCACAGAGAAAGGACCCCAGGCTTCAGCTTGCTAAAGGTTTTCTTTTGCAACAGAAACATTTCAACCCTGTGGACACCTGGACCAAGATTGGAGTATATCAAGCAGCTACAAATAAGGCCAGTCCATCTGGCCTTCAAATACTTTTTACCAGTTCTGCGATGTTGGCAAATTTTGGTTGACTCAATGGTCATCGACTATATGGAGGACCCAAAGCTGAGCAGCTCACTGTCCTTGCAAGGTCAGCTTCACAGAGAGAGAAATGCATCTGTGCATCTTCCAGAGCTGTACAATCATGGCACAGTTGGAAAGCATGCAGTGCCATTACCAATTACTATTTACTTTTTCTACTGTACCACTGCTTTTTTTTCAACCAAAGTTCAATCGCATTATGAAGACTTAAGGAACTAGGCCACAGAATTTTGATCGTAGATCCCCAGAGCGAGATACACAGCAGGCATTTAGTTCCGCTATTACATGTCCCCCTGGCAACTTCCTTCCTGACCAAAGCTGTGTCCCAAATGAATGGAGAGATTTGGCAGGCTAAGAAAAAGTTGCCTTTGCCTATTAAATTGATGCTTTCATATGTACACAGCAGATACATCTGAATGAAAAAGCAGATATATCAGTAGCAGATACATCTCAATATCAACTGTTTAAATAAGATTATTGCATATTTTAGACACCTGCTTTACAATGTAGAAAGAAATGAAAATCAGAAATGACCATGGAGTTAGAAAGTGATCACAAATTTTTGAGCGGTAGTGTAGAACCATCTGAGGAACACAATGCATGGTTCTGAAAATGCAGTGGTCCAGTGTCCTATGAGCTGGATTTATTTGCCTATTCCTGAAACACAAATTTTTGTTCATCGAGTGCTAGACAGCAGTAAGTCACTTTTTACACTTGAGGTGGGTGGGGCTGTGTTTCTCAGAGAACCACAGCACTGTGGAAATCATCTTTCTGGAATTAACTTATAACAACTAAATCATAAGAGCCATCCATACAATAACTCTAAGAACCTTACCTTGTTAATGCATCTTGAAGAAATGTATACAATGCCTTGAATAAGTATTTGCCTCCTTGCTGATTTTTTTTGCATATTTGTCAGACTTAAATGATTCAGATCATCAAATGAATTTTAATATTACACAAAGATAACCCAAGCAAATACAAAATGCAGTTTTTAAATAATTTCATTTATTTATTAGTAAAGTTGTCCAAAACGGCCAACAGGAAGGTATATAAAAGAAAAAAAATTAAAACAGGAAATACTTTTTAATGGCACTGTACAGAGTAGTATTCCTCAACATAAACTTGTATAAGAAGATGTGCATGTACATTAATCTAAAGCTAGTATAGATATATACAGCCTTGTATGTATGTATGTATGTATTGTATGTAATATGCACATCTATAACAATACACCCTCAGACAGAAAGCAACTGCTTATTATTCTATTAACAGAGATGCCATGTGATGTGTTAAACTTTTCTATCTGACCTATAATGACACTATAATGACTAATATCTTGTAATATCCCTATTTCGTGTTTTAACTGCATCCCTTTTTCACATTTCTAAGGAAACATGTGCTTCTGTAATGGGAAGTTACAAAGCAGTAAAAAGGGCAACATCCTTTAACCTCAGCTAGACATGACGTCAGCCTGATTTTTTTTTTTGTATTTTATTTATTTATTTATTTTTAATTTTTAATTTTTTTATTTATTATGATATGCTTCAACATTATAGACTAGTAATTATGTTTGTTCATATCTGGAGTGCATGAAGGCAGAGGATAAATACTTGCAATGCAACTTGTTTAAACCTGCTTCAGAGCACTTAACTTTTCTTTAAGGTCTTTGCCCAGGCATTTTATAGGTGTGCTTTTCAGGGATATGGTGACATTGTGAAGTAACTCAGGTCATGCAGAGAAGAAGCAAATATTTTTCACAAAGCTAGATCATAATGAGAAATCTTACTAATGTTATGAACAAATTCTCACACATGTACACCCTTTAAGTTCTGAAAATTCATGAGCAATTTTTGTTGGCTTCTTTAAAAGAAAAGCTTTTTTGTTTACCAGTTAAACATTTTGATGCAGGTACTACAATCTGTAGAATCCTTACAATCAGTTCAATCAGTTTGCTCCTCTAGGAAGGACATTTTGTAGTAGAATAAAAATTGTGGCATGATGTTATCTACTTTGACCTCAGCTAACAAAGTAAGGTTTTGTTTTTTAAGAAATAACAAGACTGCCAAAGGGATAGGCTGCAGGTGGAGAGAGAGACAAGCTGAGACAAGAACATCATGCTGCAGGGTTCATAGAACATTTAATCAATCTTTCAGATATACATATGACCTCACAAGTAGCATACAAGTGACACTCAATAATACTAAAGACTGGCATCAAAATACTTCAGGATGTTTATCCAAGCCAACACCCAACTTTAATCCAGAATCTAGCAACCCAAATTGTTGCACAGCCATTGTGCATGTACAGTGGAATAGATGTGAATCCCGAGATCTGGAACAATGTACAAGACAGGGCTTATATGTTTCCAGGATCACAAAACAGATAAACAGTGGCCCTGTTGATTTGGAAGAGCCCTATGAACATTGTAGATGAAGAACAATATTCCTAATCTACATTTGACCTACAAAGCAGGACAACTCACTACACAAAGGTTAACTTATCAGCTGCATTTGGAATCATGAACCCAGATTCAAAATCATTTGACGTGCCAAGCAAATAATTAAATATTTGGTTTGATTGTGTTGTTAGTAGGCTTAAAATAGAAGGATAGATAGATAGTTCAAAAACAACATGATTGACTGACATGATGGACTGATTTGGTAGATGCGCTTATTCAGAGCAACATTTTCTTTATCTCATTATACATCTGAGAAGTTAAGGGTTAAGGCCCTTGATCAAGAGTGGTCATAGGGTTTCAACCTGTGACCTTCCGAACGCAGTCTAATGCCTTAACCACTGAGCTATCCCTTACTCCTCCTACTTCTTTTTTTATTCTTATTATTTTTAAACATTTCCTTGCCTGGTGTGTATTAATGAAGGAGAATTCAGAGAGTGAAATGTGTGTGTTTCGGTGTTAGGATATATTTTAGGATATATTTTTGTATTACCCAATGTATCATTACTTTTAAATGTTCCCGCTATTGGATGATGGAAAAGAAAAATGTATAACCTACTAAATGCTATTATTATTATTATTATTATTATTATTATTATTATAGAAATATGTACCCTAATGATCATGTGTCTGTTTCTTTTTCATATAGTTGGTTAAAATGAAATGAAAAAATAATTTATTCCAAATCTAAAAATGTATTTATATTTTATTGGCTAGCTTGTGCTGATTAAGATAAATGTAGATAAATTATTAAATAGTCTGATTCTAATTGTAACTATTTGTCCCGACTGGAAAACTCATTTAATCATTATTGGGAGCTGATGACCCATTTATTGTTTGGGTTGAACAGAGACACAAAAACCATTTGCAAACTTTCCAGGCTTGTATGCAGAACTTTGGAGCCTATTACAGAGTGGAGATAACAAAGTAAGGTGATGTTGGCATTTGATAAAGTTAATCTGGCTTTCACGTGTAAACTAGGCTACACAAGACGGCATTGTTTTCCTGTGAGAGGAGCAATTGGGCGATAAATATGGTAATGATTTGGATAAAGGTGGCAGCAATCTGGAGCCAAAAGAGCTAAGGAGCCAGACCAATTGACACTTTGCACAAGAAGAACGATGATCATACACACATGATAAAAAATAATAATAATAAAAAAAAAAATGATGATAAAAAGTAAAAACATGTAGGCTAAGTTATAAAAAGCTAAAAAAAAAACAAAAAAACAGAGATGTCGGTTTGTTACAGTATAAAATGTGCGCCGAATATGAGATTATTAGATACCAAAATAAAAAGGCAAAAAAGGATTGATAAAATTTTTTACATTTGTTTTTATTTTTTGATGCTTTAGCAGTTGTTTAATATGTTATTAAACTTTTGAGTGATTTAAAATGGCATTTAAAAAAAAGTAAAGACCTGTTTTTATATAGCCTATATGTATAACAAACAGAGATGTCGGTGTGTTATGAGGGTGCACTTAGACAGTATTAGACAGTATTAGATACCAAAATAATTTTTTATTTTTTTTATGCTTTAGCAATTGTTTAATATGTTGTATTAAAAAAAAACACATGCAAGAACATAAAAAAATCTCATGACGTGCGCAAAGAGATTCAGAAGGAAAAAAAGAAAAAGAAATTGCGCAACGTGTTTTCACCGGGGTGCGTGATTCTGACTGGATCCAGACCCGAACAAAGGGAAGAGAGAATCTCGTGATCAGCGCTGTTGTGAGCGCAGCCTGCAGGGTATAAAAGCGCGCGCACCTTCCCCGCTCACAACACGGAGCAACGCAGACTTACTCAGGTGAGCAACAAGAAGAACAACTGGACAATGCTCTTAATAATTACATTCATGTTTACTTTTGTTTTATTTTTTTTATTTGTTATGCATCAGCTTATAGTATCTTTTAATGCTCTATATAACTAATATATAGATAAGAAAAGTAGATCTGCATGTTATAATATTACAAATTATGCGCCTGATATTTTGTGTTTGTTTGTTTTAAAAGTTAATGAATGTTTTGACGGTGATCAGCTCACAAATGATAATTTTACCTAATTTACCACATTTTCTCAGTCAAAATTTTTTCATCCTATCTCCAGGTGTTCTTGTCTGACTGTCAACATGAGGGCTGCTGCAGTGGTACTTGCTCTGGCACTGATTGCTGGTAAGTAGAAATAAATATTTAGAATACTTAGTTTAGCTACTATCTTTATCTATTTTTTAATGCATGCAATACAAATATGCACTATACTTTATATTGTAAAGAACTAAATAAACTGATGAAAGTAAAGAAAGTATCCAAACTAAAGAAACTCTACTTCATGAGTTTCTTTAGCTGTGCTAGATTTTTTTGGTATTACATTCATCGGAACTGACAAAATGCTTCTTTGTTTTTTAGGATGCCATGCTCACGTTCTGCCTCAGGCTGATCAGCCTCTGGCCAGATGGGAAGAGTCAGTGGAACGCTTTTGGCAGTTCATCTCAGAGCTCAACACCCATGCTGATAGTATGGTGGAGAACATAAAGCTAGGCAGCGAACTTGAGTAAGTCAATACTAAGAACCATGAATGTATAGAAGTATTGTACCCCAGTATTCTTTATTCTCATATCTCATTATGGGAATTCTGCATATCCCAATTTGTAAAAGCATCAGTAACAAGTTAAAATAAGAGCTCCTACAGCATTTCTGCAATGTTCTCTACAACTATCCCATTGTCTCTGATCTCCTTTATCATGGTTCTCTTCCTTCGACCAACTTTAGTTCCCTCATCACTAAAACCATGACTGAGCTGAACGTGTACAGGGGGGACATTGAGACCAAACTGGCCCCTTATGCTACGGATGCCTCTGGTCAGCTGAAGCAAGATCTGGATCTGCTGACCAGTAAGCTGCAGACTGACATGATCGATGCCAAGGAGCGCTCCACCCAGTACCTACAGGAGCTGAAAACCATGATGGAGCAGAACGCAGATGATGTCAAGAACCGTATCAACACTTACACTCGTAAGCTCAAGAAACGCCTGGGCAAGGACACCGAGGAGATCCGCAAGTGAGTGTAAATCGGGAGCTTGAAGTAGTTCTTATAGCAGGCAGAATAACAATTTTAGTGAATGGAATATTTATAGTAACTAGCGCATGATGGACAATTATATGTTTATTGATGATTTAAATGTCTAGTAAGTCATGGTAACTGGCTCTAAATTACCTTCAAGACATGTTAAAAGCAACTTAAGTCCAATCTAAGTGGATAGCTGAAAAACTTAATATTTTTGTTGTGCATCTCTTTCAGCACTCTGTCCACTTACATGGGTGAGCTGCAATCCCGTGCCCAGCAGAATGCTGACACCGCAAGGACCCACTTCGAGCCTTATGCAAAGCAGGTCCAGGAGGATATCAGCCAGAAGTTGGCCACCCTTACTGAGATTCTACAGGGCCAGACTCAGGACATGAGCCAGCAGCTGGAGGAACAGGCCAAAGTGCTGAGGCAGCAGCTGGAGCAGACCGCCGACCAGCTTCGTACTTCCCTTGCGGACCGCATTGAGGAGCTCACCACGCTCCTGAATCCCCACAGTGAGAAGATCCGTGAACAGCTCCAGACTGTCATGGAAAAGATCAGAGAGGCCTCAGCTGCTCTCCCTGTCGCACTGTAAAACTACCAATTCTAACACTTTGTACCAAACACTGCAAGAGTAAAAGCAAAATTAGTCTATAAATGTTTGTTACTGATGCTTTATAGTTTTCACTTTTTGACAGGAAAACAAGAAAGGGAAAGAACTGGACTTGGCTTTTTACTGAAACATGGGACACTGTTTGTTAATCACCATGTGAGCTTTCTCAGTATTAATCCACTCATTAACACTTTTTAAAGTGCAGTAGTTTAATTACCTTGGTTAGTCATGTTTCTGAAATCTATTAGATAGCATATAGGCATTTTATGAACACCGCAGATTTACACAATTTCTTCATAGTACAACCAAACCTCATGAAATATTGTCCACCCGTTTCAATCATACAATTGTCTGTCTGCTACTTTTGAACATGTTTGCAATAAAAAACAAGTAATGGAAAAAACATTGGTCTTTGGTGTTTTCCCTCTGTTGCACCCCTGCTCACAACTACATGATTATGTGAACTAATTAACTAATCAATGACAATGAACATGAATATAACATGCAAACAAACTGTGAAAATCTTTGGTCTGTATCATACACCCACAACATACAGTACTGTGCAAAAATTCTTAGGCACATGCAGATAACTGCTGTAGAGCAATGATATCTTTAAAAATACATAAAAAATATATAAAATGCAGTTAACAGTTATTTAAGTTAATAATTGGTGTGACGACCCTTTGCGTAAAATATACAATGGCAATCCAAAAGAAAAGATAGGGCAGTATTGAAATAAAAAACAAGTCATCTGTAAAGTCACTTTATTTTGTAATCTATTTGTAACCCAACAACACATTCTTTGATGATTTACTGTGTGAATTGAATTTGTTTGGTGAAAAATGTGCACTCATTTCAAATCTGGTGGTTGCAGCATCCTCCAAAAGTTGGGACAGGGTCAATTTAAGACTAATTACAAATAGTTGAAAAACAAGTGCTGTTAAACAAGTGAACCAATTATTCTACAGTATACAAGGAGTTCTGAAGAAAGTTCTAGTTCTTCTAGAGCAAGGATGGGGCGGGGCTTTGGACGATTTTCCCAACAGATCCACCAACTAATTATCCATCAATTTAAAAAAACGTTTCAATGTTCCACTGTAAGTACACAATATCATCAAGAAATTCAAGGAAACCAGTCAAATCTTAAAGCATAAAGGACAAGCCTGAAAATAACTTCTGAATAGGGGTGATCTCCGATTTCTCAGACATCACTGTCTTTGTCATTCTTCTTTATAATGTGAGCTCAAGAACACATTGGTTAACCTTTGTCCATTAACACCATTTTTAGTTGGATTTACAAATGCAACTTAAGACTCATGGAAGCCATACAGCAATACTGTACAGAGGCATCAAAGACTTCTCTCATCTGAGATGGACAGTGGCACACTGAAAGCATGTTTTGTAGTTAGACAAGTCAATATTTCAAATAATTTTTGGAAGCAACCGGGTCGACGGCTTTGACGGCTCAAAAGGGTCAAAGAGGAAAAGGACCATCAAAGTTGTTATCAGAGTCAAGGCCAGCATCAGCCATGGTATGGGGCGTGCCAGTGGCCGTGGCATGGCTAAATTGCATATCTGTGAGGACAACAAGATGTTCTATTTGGAACAACATATTCTGCCATCTATCATCTTTCTTTAAGAGACATCATATTTTCCAGCAGGACAAAGCCAAACAACATCTGCTCGGTTTACATATTCATTGCTCCTAAACACAGAGTATGGGTGCTTGACTGGCCTGCCTGTTCAATTTGAGAATGCGTGGTGCGTTAGGAAGTGCAAAATATGGCAACAAAGACCCTTACACAATTGCACAACAGAAGACTTGTATAATGGAAGATTGGGGAAAATTCCAGCTAGCGAAACTTGACCAATATACTTTAGTAAACAGTCAACTGTCCCAACTTTTTTGGAGGATGTTAAAGCCACCAGATTTAAATGAGTGCATATTTTCAAGAAACAACTAAATTCACATGATAATTAATCAAATAGTGGGCTGTTGTAGAGTTTTTAACGTTGTGCAAAGATGAAATTTACAGGCCTAAGTCATTTGCATAGTACTGTACATTGATTTAACAGGTATAAAAGTAAAGTATACCTAGCATCACTCTGTCAAATAAATCATTCAACACTGATTATCTTGACAACTTAAACATTAAATAAATATTTTGCAAGATAAGATGTACGTTTTGGTCCATTTATGTTTTAAAGGAAGAAAAAGTTGCAAATTAATAACTGAATGCAAATGTCAAAAGTTGAGGCAGAGATGAATCATTTATTTTGTTGTTTTTCTAGTTAAAACACTATATCGGGAACAAGCTTACACATGCAGGTTGGCATACAAATGTTGGACTGTACTGGGCCAGAATTATGTGTGTAATTATGTTTCATTTTGCCTTCAATGAAAGACAACTAATAGAGAAGGTAGAAGAATATACACCTCATAGTCAGAGATTAAATGATCAGCTTTTTTTCTATACCTATTCTTGCATTATATATATTTTTTATTCTGAACACCCTCACAGCCTTAAATCTGTCTTTGTCACGCCACCTTGTCTCTTTCCAGGCTTACATAATCCAACGTGTATGGGCAATAACCAAGTTGTTCTCATCCCCTGCACACCTCTTCCCACCCTATGAAGTATAGGGATAATATTACAAAATCATGCTCCCTTTTAATGTACCTTTGTAAAGAAAAATACTGGCACGCATATAGTTAATGATATTACAATAAATCATGTCTTTTCACACATTCGGATATTCTGATGACTAATACTATTTATTACACCCCAAATTGTTTTGTACTCATAGTTATTCATTCATTGTCTTTACTGCTTATCCTGTACAGGGTCATGAGTGGGGCCTGGAGTCTATCCCAGGAGACTTTAGGCACAAGGCAGG
>JAOVVB010192547.1:0-11032 GCA_028570985.1 Heterobranchus longifilis | reverse complement strand
AGTGAAATAGAGGAAGCACTAAAGCTTGATCTTGAGAGACTTATAGAATGGGTCAAGGTGAACAAATTGATGCTCAATATGAGAAAAACTAAAGTGATAGTGGTTGGTTCCAAGAGGAAAAAGCTACTTGAATCCCCTCTACAACTTACCCCTCTACAAATTGCTCCTCCATTTCCAAATAAAAGTATTTACACATTATATTTCAGTGTTTGGCTAAAAAAGAAAAAAAAAAAAGGAAATGGATGCAAATGAATTACACATGAAGTCAATGTAACATAGCGCGAATGACACGGTGTAAGCAGGCACACCATCGAAATTTATTTTGAAATTTTCTAGTTATTATTTTATTATTAAATTATGTACATTTTTCAACCTTCAACTACTTGTACATACTTTCAGCTATTTAAACCATTCAAACATCAAAATGTTCAGCTCTTTCAGGACATGGTTGTTATGACTTTGCTCATTTCTACCTTTTATCACATGATATATATCCTGCCCAAGATACACAAGTCCCTGCAGTCCCCTCCAGGCAAATCTATAGTATCCTCAGTAGGATCCCTAAATCTCCACACATGTAGACTCCCTACTTAAACCACGTCACAGCTCTGCCTTCATTTGTAAGACTCTATGGATATGATAAATACCCTAAAAATGTGAATATTGAAGGGGAAGTAATTATGGCCACTCTCGATGTTGAAAATTTATATACCTGCATCCCGCATGAAGGGGGGCTTGGAACACTCACCTATTATCTCAACAAGTGCCACCTTCACTCTTTAGCCAGCACTCACTGTGTTAGCGAGCTGACTGAACTGGTGCTAATGAAGAACTTTTTCATGTTTGAGAATGAGTATTACCTCCAGGCACGTGGCACTGTGATGGGGAGCTGGATGGCCCCCAATAATGCCGGTTTATTCATGGGACTGTTTGAACAAGACATGATTTTTGGTCCCAATAATCCCTTCTTAATCCATATTAAACTGTGGCGATGCTACGTAGACAACATTTGTTTTTATTGTGGGATGGCACTGAACAAGACTTGAATATGTTTTTTCAATGGATAAACTCTTGTAATCAGTCCTTTACATTTACTGTCATTCAGCAGTAACAAAATCAATTTCCTTGACATTCTTATTACCCACTATGACAAGGGTTTCAAAACAGACCTGTATAAGAAACCCAGGAATGCCTTATTAAGAGCAGACAGTTTCCACCCACTACCCCTCAAACGCAGCCTTCCCATCAGCCAATACAGCCGGCTTCAGAGACTATGCAGCGATGAAGTGGAGCGGACCTCCTAGATATGCGCTTCAAAGAAAGGGGCTATCCACAGGAGTGGCTAAAAGGTGCATGGGACAGATTCCAATATATCACACAAGATGAGTGACTTCAGTCCACAAGGGACAAGACCTCAGAAAAAAGTCCCATGTTTCCTCCAATATTCAGCCCATGGGAGGGAATTCCAACAGATCATCAGAAAACACTGGCATCTACTAAGCAGCGACCCAAAATTGATACGCCCAGGGTTGTCTACAAATGGCCTCCCAACATCAGACAAATAGTGGTCAAATCAGATCTCTTCCCCAATAAAATAGAATCATTCCTTAACAACATCCCTGATGCAAATTACAGGTGCACACAGTGCAATTTCACGTCAAAAAGCCACACATTTGCACATCCCCTCACGGGCCAATGTTTTGACATCAAGGGCATCATAACGTGCCACCACCCACATGGTATATCTTCTAAAATGCCCATATGGCCTCGAATATGTGGGTAAGACTAATCAAGCGCTGACATGGGTTATATGATTTTTCCGTGTATATCACGTATATGAAATGTATAGATGAATTATCTGTTTATTTGTGACTATTGTGTGAGCCCACCCACTATTGATGACGCCACCTGTGGGAGTCTATTAATGTGGAGGGAAACACATAGTTTGTAAAGCTGACCTGACGAAGAGCCGAGGCCCGAAACGTTGTCTATTAAATTGAACATTTGGAGCAGATGAGTGTGCAGGTTCTAGTCTTATTCTCTTACAAACTTACCATCTTACAAACTTATCAAGTTAAAAACTTACTATCAGATTACTTAATAGAGAATTAAAAATAATAATATGGAAATGACCTACAGCCCTACACAATAAATATATTATAAATATATGATATTATGAGGTGAGCCTGAGAGAGAGGATCAGAATGTGCAGATGAAAAGGAAAGTAAGAGTTAAACTGTCTTTAGCGTTCACTACATCCCTGGTGGTCAACCCTGTTCACTTACTGTCACCAAGCATTGATCTACACACTAATTAAGTCCCTTGGCTAGGACTGTAGTGTGTGTGTGTGTGTGTGTGTGTGGCAGGTACATACCAGATAGCTGCACTCAGGCTTTGGTACCAGTCATTGAGTTCCTCCTGGTTGCAGGACATCAGCAGGATGTGTGTGTGTGTGTGTGTGTGTCAAGATTTCTTTTAACAAAAGGAAACACTCTGACACAGAAAAAACTACAATAAAGAGCTGAAGAGTAAAAACTTTCTTTAAAGGCTGACTCCATTATTTAATTATTTATTTTATGGTTTTTAGGTTTTTGTAGCTTTCCTGTATATTGTTCCTTATGTATTCAAATCCAAACATTCACATTTTGGTCAAAATACATGTGTTTTAGCATCAAAATACTGTTTTCCCAACAAGCCCTTCTAGTCCTGTTACCTGACATAGGTTTCTGTATGATGATGTTGCTACATATAAGCAGATAGGAGTAACATTACCGGCATGGAAGCTAAGCAATGTACTGCTGTGGATGCCACGTTCAAATTATAGTCTGTATAAAACATATTCAGTCTTTGTTTCGGATCCGAAAAATCACACAATAACACAAACTAACTGAACTGAGCAACAGAAGATCAGCAACTCCCATTTTCCCATTTTTGACAACGTAAATTTTCTGTTTTTGTCAATGGAGTTTGGTGTCTTTGAAGAGAGCAATATGTACTGCTGTGGACGGGGCTGCAGCAAAACATATTTTAGCAACCTAAAAATGTATATATCGAGGCACCAGACTCCATTGAAAAAACAGTAATTTTACCTTGGTCTGCTGCTGCGAACGGTTGTGTTATTGTGTGACTTTCTGATCCGAACTAATGCTCTGTCCACATCAATACATTGCTTAGCTTAGCTTACATAGCTCCAAACATTCGTATTATCTATAACCTTATTGATTATCTTACTGCGGTAACCTCTATGGGTAACCTACATCACTGCTTGAGTGGGTTTCCATTTGAAAAAAAAAACAAAACAAAATAACACAGATGGAGAAGGCCTTTAAGTTGCCTCTGCAGTCACAGACAGAAGATAGCTGATAGTTATGTGACAATGAGTGCATGTGTGTGTATTTTGCCTGCAAACAATGGCTACCAATCTGATATGAATTTACCACATAAACATTTTTTTTATAATCATTGAGAGCAACATTTGATAGATGTCAGCCCAGGCAGTGAGTAGTCTTTGTTAAATCAATAATTTAGCTGTGTGTAGACACATACAGCCCCAGTGGTGTGAGTGCTGCTGACCCCTGGTCAGCCTGTCCTCTCCTCAGTCCTCCACCACAGCTAATTACGTTCCCTGGATCGGGAGCTCTTTGACAGCCTCCGCTCTCTCCTCTCTGACAAAGTGATAAACTAATTAGCCTGGCCGGGCACGCCGGGGTCAGGCCTTTCAGCATAGCTGGCCCCTCCACATAGCGGTGCTGACCTGGACCCTCCTCCACAGGGAGCTGGGGCCAGGCGGGCTGGGAGTGGAGTTACTGAGGTCTGGATGATCAGTGATGAGAGGTTGTCTGAGAGACAGACAGGCCCGAGGTACACTATGAGCCTCTGTCAAAGTTTTACTGAGACTCATTCTTGAGAGTTAGGACAATCAAACTGTGCACACATTGCATACTGATGCCTCTATCTGTTATTCTATTAACAGGGTTCATATAGCTTTTAAGAATACAATTCAAGCACTTTTCAAGGTACCTAAACCAAAAAATTCCAGACTCTCAAAGCCTTTATCATCACATCTAAATGGTTACTATAAGTGCAATTATGAAAGATAAAGTTCACAGAATTCTAGGAAATAACAAACAAATATGACAACGGGATCATTTCATTTCAAATATTAAAGGTCCCATATTTTAAAAGTGAGATTTCCATGTCTTCTGATCTAGGTGCTATATAAATACTGCGAAAGTATCAGAACGCTCAATCCACGGAGAAATGCACAAAGCCCGTATTCAGAAACTGTGCCATTAAAGGAGCCGTCAGGACTTCTGTGAAGTTGAGTAACAGTAAATCTGTAATGCTCCCATACAGCAGACAGTCCGAGTCTCACTGCAGCTGCTGCGGTCCGCACCTCTCCTCTGTGCCTGAGCCCCCCCCTTCCCGACAACTTTATTAGAAGGTTTTTTTCTGAAATCTGTGTGAGGCTAAAATGATCCGAATGGATCACACATGCCCCGAACCGTGACTAGAGAGCCCAACGGTTCAGATTTTTTACATAAACCATTCCATCCCTAATGAACACAGACACACGCACTGTAGTTTATTTTGACTCAATCCCCAAATACTCAGTGGGCAGCAACATGGATTAATACACACTGACACGTGTAGTTTTACTTTTTATGTATGCATTTTCTGTGTCATAATTAAATCAAAAATATGTCCGTTTAAAATGATTTAAAAGGACAATTATGTAGGTAATTTCAAATATTCCATATTTTATGGAATAAAAAAATGAATTAAGCTATACATTTGTGAAATGTTTTTGAAAGAAAAAATGCCAAACACTGTATGTCTAGCTGAATTTAGGGGTAAATGATGCACAAAAACATCTACAATATCCCCATTTGATGGAATGTTGGAGACATAAAATACATGGCATCTTGGATTTGAATACTAGTAGAGATGTAATGATATGACCAGCGGACATTTATGTCATCACTAATCAAGTTTGGAGTCTCACATTGTCTTTGCATATTCACACAGCGACGCAACATGTGTGTCACTGAGTGGCGAATATCTGTTAGAAACATGAACAGTTGTGGTGGCCGTGCACTTCGGCTTTGCACTATGCTTCTTAGGGACACCCAGCAGAGGCTAGCACCGGCCCGAGCTAGCATTTGCTAGCTGGCTACAGCAGCAGCTAAAGGAGTGTTGGTGCTGAGCCGCGCTTCAAAGTCAGTAACCTTGCCTCCAACGCAAAGTGAGCTCCATTCATTACATGTACCAAAGGAGACGGGGAAGTAGCTAAACATTAGACATGCCGAGCAAGAGAGAGGAGTAGGAAGGAGCGAATCCTTTGCTAATCGCTAAGCTAATGTTGCTAACAGAAATCACCTGTAAACAACTGAGGAATTGAGCGAGAAAGCGGCTAAAAGGGAGACAGCTGTAAGTGCTTGAGCGGAACTAGTGTATGTTTAAATGCAGCGGGAATCAGCCACTGAAATAATGAATATAACTAAATGAAATGGCATGAGTTAAGCTAGAGTAACCAATGCAGGGACACTGGAAATGACACAATGTGCTTACCATCGCACGTCAGCAGGATGGGACAGGCACCAGCTGATAACGGTGATGCTGGACAGTCTGGGCAGTGTGTACCATGAGATATCAAAGCACGGTAATCAAATATGGTTATCATGATAACTAAAAATGAAACGGTATTACTAACCGTAGGGGAATTTTACCATGGTTATCATTAAAACCGGTAACCGTTTCATCCCTAAATACTAGCCTTAAATACAGAACAGAATTTACGGTGTTTCAATGGGAGCACATGTGCCCCTTTATTGGGAGCGGCATGTATTTACCTCATGGTATTTATACACATGTTACAATCAGCATCAGTGTGTTGAGGCATTGAAGTGTCTATTCTGAGCTGAAAGCTGCACATTTTGGCTTTTTTTTCCCTGGTCACAGAGTTTAAAAAGGTTTCCTTTTGGGTAAAACGCTGCACTTTGCCGTAACTCTGCCATAACTTCCAGCTGTCTCATCACAGCGGAGGAGATGCAGCACAAATATCACAAAGCCCAACCGTCACCATGTACAATTTCAGAACAGCAACAACATAAAAACAAAGAGGAGAGAGAAATACTACTGGGCCATATATTTCTTCATATACAGTATATCCCTGTGCACCTCATCCAGAATAGAGCCACCTGCTCGCTGCTGCGCGCATTTGTGGCACCTGCCGGACAGCATGGAGGTCTCCTGTGACCACCGGCAGACAGCAACCTCATTAAATGTACCCAAATTCAGAAATATGTAGGATATTACTACAGACATTAATGTAATCTTCCGTGGTGCCATCTAATGACTGTATTGTATTAATATCAGTGGTGCGCACATGTCTCTTTTTACAGAACTCTGTCATTCATCTGTGTGGCTCATACCATTGTCGTTATTATCCACAATAATGATAACTAACTGTGTTAATAACACCGTGAAGCAAGTAGGCTACTGTACCTTGTGCAGACATTTTTACTCTCATGGGTATTCCATATCATCAGAGTGAAAAAAAAAAACACTGCGCCTCCGCGAAAGCATGGCTGTGCTCCAAGGCGCTGTAGCGCTCCTTGCTGGAATAGCGCATGGCATTTTGAGCTTTGATGGAGACAGACGGCCTTATGAAAGTGACAATAGTGATTGTCCGACCAGCAAAATCGTCGGATCAGTACACATCAACCAAACAATTGACCAACCAACCCGGGGAACGTCAGCCCTGGTTAGCTAATGGGTCAGACGTCTGCTAGTTACAGAAAGTGACCCGAACAACCCGAGTATCGAGTATTGTGATACTAAACTTGGTATCGAAGTCAAAATTTTGGTATCGTGACAACAGGCTCATTAGAATATAATATACCGCCCCCCATCTGAGTATCTACACCCATGGTGATGACAACTACCTTTGCAAAAGGTGCACCGGACTTAAAGAGACAGGTGCTAAAACAGAATATTTCAGACAGAGGGTGAAAACAGGTATATTCAGACAGACAGGATGAGAAAAATAACATGTTTTTTTAACATTAAAGCATGTAAACATGTTCTAATAGAAACTCAAAATACAAGTATGAAAATGAGCGTAATATGGGACCTTTAACTCTCAGCAAGAAAGTGAATAAGTGTATTTCCCAAAATCATTTGTGAAGATTTTCATTGGGTCAAATGTCAATGGATGAATGATTTATAACTGAGAAACTGATGACTTTACTAACGATATCAGAGGGAAGAATGTGATTTTGGAGCGTGATTCCACCTGTAGTTTTTCTGCTGGTCTGTTGTTGACAGAGCAGCTAACCCAGCTGTCTGACCACAGGACTAGCTGTCTCACTGACTTGCTGGCTGTTTGTCCTCCGTGTAGAGCCGGCTCCCCATGTCGCTCTGAGCAGAGTCAAGTGGATGAGCACCTCTAGTCTGTTACAGAGCAAGCGGCAAGGTACAGAGCCGCTGTGACCAGCAGCCACTGGGCGTTTGCTGTGGTTTGTGGTTTGTGGTGGTCACGATTGAGTTTTACCGGAGGTAAAGTGTAGCAAAATATCCACTTTCATTTCATTTAACCTTGTATTGAGTCTAGGGATGGGACAATAATCGATTTTATTGTGGATCGCGATAAAAGACACTCACAATAAGTTGATTGTTATCAGGATAATCGTGAATATCTGTACAAAAAATACATATTGTGAATATCCTCACAAATTGACTGCAGTTTACTACTATTTGTTTCTTTAAAAAAGTCGTAATGTTTCGAGAAAAAAGTCAGAATGTTTTGAGAAAAAAAGTCGCAATTTTATGAGAAAGATGTCGGAAAGTTTCAAGAAAAAAGTTGTGATGTTTCGAGAAAAAAAGTCGCAATTTTCTGAGAAAAAAGTCATAATATGTTGAGAAAAAAAGTCACAAGTCGCAAAATGTAAGTTAAAGTGATTCCAGTGTGTTTTGGTGCCATTTTAAGAGTTTTAAGCATATTTCATTGATTTTCGGTTATCGATAATATCGTAAATCGCAATTATTAATAACATAATTCTAACATGAAATTTTCGTCCCATGCCTAAATCCTGCTTATGTAAATATAAGATTAGAAGTCTTAATTCAAGGCTAAATGACTGTTTTTGCAAGGTGCCTTCTCTACCTCCAATCAAACGTTCTCTCTTCTTCTTCTACTGGGTGTTTTGAGTTAGTGGTTGTGTGCTGTGGACAATGAGAATGATTTGTCAGCGCTGGTATTCAGAGCAGCCTTGATAATGAATCCAGGTGATTCAAATCTCTGAGTTCTCTGATCATGAATCCTTGATTTACTTTACCGGGATCTGTCTGCTGTCTCTGTTGATCTCTGGGATTTTGGAGGAGTTTGCTTTGACCTTTGACTGTGTGTGTGTGTGTGTGTGTGTGTGCGTGTGCGTGTGCGTGTGTGTGTGCGTGTGTGCGTATGCGTGTGTGTGGGGGTGTGTGTGTGCGTGTGTTAATGTATTGATTTGATTTGGCAAACATGTTTTGACAGAATAGATCTTGTGGTTTTGTGCTCCTCGTGGGAGATTTATGTATAACTGGGACTCTCTCTCCAAGTGGCATTTGGTTTACTCCTGGAAAAAATCACCACCCACTAACATGTCACTTCTTTATGTGCTGTTTCTGCCCATTAAAGGCCGACTCCATCTGTGTTCTTTT
Source organism: Heterobranchus longifilis (assembly GCA_028570985.1). Lineage (NCBI taxonomy): Eukaryota > Metazoa > Chordata > Actinopteri > Siluriformes > Clariidae > Heterobranchus > Heterobranchus longifilis. The sequence goes on along the minus strand of JAOVVB010192547.1, from coordinate 2,329 downwards.
CTGGGTTTTTCAAATGGCAACGCCCGCTCAGCCTTAGCAAAAAGCAGTGATGTAGGTTACCCACAGAGGTTAAGATAATCAATAAGGTTATCAATAATAGTGTGAATGCTAGGAGCTATGTAAAGTAAGCTAAGCTAAGCAATGTACTGCTGTGGACGCCAGGTTAGTTCAGATCCGAAAGTCACACAATAACACAACTGATCGCAGCAGAACCAGCTCCTGGTAAAATGACTGTTTTTGTCAATGGAGTCTGGTGGATTTGAAGAGAGCGATATAACCATTTTCACACTAAAACCTACGTATTTCTACCAAAATGTGAATGTTTGGATTTGAATACTGAAGGATCACTACTGGGAAGCTACAGAATGATATAAAAACCTAAAAAAAAAACTAAAATAATGGAGTTGGCCTTTAATGTCGACAGAAATCATCTATCTCACTGATATTACAACCATGAATATCTATCTATCCACAGTTAGCGTGTCTGCATCATTCTACATGTTTGCAGTTATTAGTGAGCCAGGAAGCATTTTAATGCCACGTGGAGTGGGAGTGTGTGTGATACAGATTCCTCGAGTCACTTCTCATTATTCCACTTGCCTCTAAATCTCCTCAGGCTGGAACAAGGCGTCTCTCTCGGTGGATGCCTCAGAAGAGAATGACGGGTACTCCAGCGGCGAGGACCCCATGAACTCTGACCCCGAGGACGAAGTAGGAAGGAAGCTGGTGAGACTTTTACACGTGCTTTTCCATCTTTCTGCCGTCTGATGTTTGCCACCTCTAACTGGCCGTCTCTGGTGACCTTTGACCCTTCAGGCTCCAGGAAAGTATACGGTGGTAGCGGACTGCGAGAAGGCGGGACCTCAGGAGCTGTCCGTCAAGAGCGGAGACATGGTCCAGCTAATCAGAGAAGGAGAGGAGGGACAGTGGTAAACATCTTCTTTTCTCCAGTCAAAAGAATCCAAATTAAATTTTATGCAGTCCTGAAAAATACAAAGATTCTCAGAGGTCTACATTAGCTGGTGGTTTAAAAACAAGGAATTATGAAAGCAGCCTGACTGATATCTCAAAAAGTCATTAAAAAAACCTTGAATATCAGGGCCGAATACATCCTTGTAGCACCCAACAATGGAATACTTTCCTGAAAATGTAATAAACTTTGCACTTAAACGTACAATATGTAGCTTTCTGCCACTTCTGATCTCTCAATCAAAACATTAACAAAAGACGGAGCAACGCTGTCACTGCTTCTCCTGGTTAGGATTGCCATTACCCGGAGCCGGATTACCCGCAGAGGTCTCCTCCTCTACAAAACAAATAGATCCGGTGATCAGAACCGGTAAAAACACTGAATAAAGCAGTTTCACATGAATAATCTGTGTTTCTCTCATGATCTTCAGCGTGTCGCCGGAGGTGCTGCAGGCTGCAGAACATATGTGTAAAGAGAGTTAGCTGCTGCTAACGTTTGCTCAGATCTGATGATTTTTTTACGACCCCTTTGCACACCCTGAGGCATGTGAGACAAATTTCTCTGGTTTGAAAATTGTTGGAAAACATTTGGCATAATATAAGTACACAACTCCACTTCATATATAACATAGGTCTAGTCGTTTTACAGACATTTTAATGCGGAAAATGATACTTTTAACCTGAGCCCATACCCATAAAAAGACATGAAATGTTTGTTTTCAGTTGGCTAACATGACACATCAGTCTTATTAATGTTGCATATTTGCACATTTTACATTTCCGAGAAAAAAGCATACTTTGTTTACATTATTACATTATTATAATAATCATACAAATTATTACATCATCAGTTTTGGAAAAAAAGGCACACCTGAAAGGTATTACATTATCATTATAAGTGTTATTGCAATTACAATATCAATCAGGATGTTTTATTACATTATTGGTCAAGTTATTACATTATTGGGTTTTATTACATTTTCAATCAGGTTAAGTGCAAATTTTATTACATTTTCAGGAAATTAGGAAATTGGGTGCTACAATCCTTAAATTCTGGGCCAAAAAAATCCCCTGATCCTTTAATAATTGAGTGTAATAATGCCAACAAGGATAGATATATATTTACACTGTTGTTTAATCCTCTGTAGGTTTGTGAAGAACCTCCGCAGCAGTAAGGAGGGCTGGGTGGCAGCAGCAAACCTGCTCAGCCTCATCTCAGAGTCCAAGTCATCCCAGTCGCTCAGCAGCTCAGGTACTTTCTACACCTCTGCATCGTCGACAGGCTCGCACACACACACACACACACACACACACACACACACACACACACACACACACACACACACACACACACACACAC
>JAOVVB010192536.1:0-11033 GCA_028570985.1 Heterobranchus longifilis | reverse complement strand
ATATATATATATATATATATATGAGCTGTATTTTTCATCAAGCATCAATCAAAAGCAGGAACAAACGTAACGACAGTAAAAGTAAATGGCAGACAGCTGTACTAGGAAAAAAGTATGAGTAGGAGAGAACTGTAAAGATGAATCAGTTTGAAAACTTACTGATGCAGTTCATATTTTGTTTGTATATCTGGGACACGGTCTGAGGGGCCAGGTAGCTGTTAGGTACCAGAGACTGGATTGGTGTTCTTCATACAAACATTTGTGTGAATCCACTTCCTGTTTAGACAAAAAAAAAAAAGTGGGGATGGGGTAAACACGCCAAAGACGCAGCACAGAGGGTGGGGTTGAGATAGGGATGTGGTTTACTGAGCAACATGTGGAAACAGTTTCTACACTGAATGGGAATACAGAGTCATAACATGTGAGTGATGACAGTGAAAACATTAAGACGAGGGGTCTATACTTTCTCTATTTATTCTCTCTGGTGGATAGTGAGGTCTGTGTTGAGGCAGAGCGATAAGCTGTTAGTGACAAACAGCAGGGCGACAAAACTGTTAACATCATCACTCTGGGAGAGAGAAAGGCCAGATAAATATCTCAGTATGCAAGGCAGGCAATCTAGGTGGCTTAACTTTTTATTTTTTAGTACTAGCTAGTAGTATTTAGGATCAAAACTGCTATGAGTCACTGCTATTTTGACAGAAATGGTTCACAGTGATCCAGAGAGAAATAAAATGAAATCTGTGTGATGTTTTGATTATAGTGCTGGTTTAATCATTACAGATATACAGGTTTATGCAGCCTGCTGTATACTGAGGATATGTTGTTTTCTACGAGATTTCTGTGTACATATATGCTTTCGAGAAACAGTTTTTAGTCATAGCATCTAAAGATTTTCTTTTTTTTCTTCTTAAAAACACTTCATTTTCCTACCTGTTATTCAACCAAAGGGTAACTTTATATTAGAAAAATAAACAATATTGCATTATATCTGCATGTAAATCAGATTTTAAATCTATTACTATTAATCAAATACTTGAGAAGTACATATTTCATATGCACCTCACTAAACAACTGCACCATTCTTTAATGTCAATGATTTTATTTGTATTATATTCACTGTTACCCATGAACTGACAGAAATTAGTAAACTGAGTACTTTTCTTTTAATTGAATAGTCAATGATTATCCATAATGTTTCATTTTAAAGGCCCACTGTCACATGTACTTTAATAAGAGGGACATCAGGTTCATCATCACCTGCAGATAACCTGTCTGTCTTGATACATTTTTGTTGCTATCTCTTTCCGTGCCCAGAGATTCAGAACATGGCACCACATGACTAAAACAGAAAGCTGTAAACAAGCAAAGGCATTAAGGCATGCTCTCTCTTTTCTTCTTGTGCACAATACTTATGTTGCCATGGCAATGGGCAAATTCTGTCAAATTCAATCACTTGAAATAAAGAGGTTCAAACAGGAAGCTGAAGCCATATGTGACCGCAGCGAACAAAGCACAACTGCAAGTTTGGAATTAAATGATCAAGGTAACGGCGGATCTTTACACTGAGTCAGCGCCTTGTGTAAACTGAAAGAGGATATTAAACATTTATGAATATGTTTATCCAAATTAAACTGCTCCACACCCTGTGTTATTCAAGACATAAACGGATCTTCTGGCTCACGTGTTTGTTCTCTCTTGTTTATGTGGTCAGATGTCGATGCTGCCGTGTCAGCAGTTCCTGGGAACCAGGATGAAGTTGAACCATTGTTAAACAATTTGCCCTTATTTCCCTCTCTGATCAGGTTGTTTTGGGGATTTACAGGGAAAAAAGACAAAGAGATAGCAGCAAAAGAAAGTAAGCTTTTCAATGTGAACTCTGAGAATCACAGTAGCTTTAACGCTTTTGAGTGTGATTTGTTTTCCTTGTTACAAACAAGTCTGTATGCTAGCATGACTACTGACCAGAAATCTACCGCCGTGATCTGCAGGGACAACAGTTGCGTGAGGCCATGCTCTGCTGCCCTGTGCCTAAACATTTGAGGCTGCTGTGCTTTCGTAAATCGACATGTGGGATCTTGATGGGAGTTCTGATACCATCAACATTTTAACCATGCTGCATTTGAAGTTTTTCACACTGGCTGACTTCAGCAGTCTCAGTGCAACATCATCTCAAACTTAAAGTGACACAAAAACTTTTTATTTTATTTTGATATTTTAAAATCATGTTTCAGAATTGTCCGAATTCTTATATGCCCTGCAACCGGGGCCCCACATGTGCAAGGGCCCCAGATTGACTGGACTTTTTTTTTAAATTATTATTTAAATGTACCCCTATTGGCCCATAACAAACATTAAGCAGCTGGTAGATGTGGCCCACATGGTTCATAAGGTCAGTTTGGTTTTCTAGGGCTAACCCCTATCGACTAATCTGTCATTTTGGTCTTAGTCGACTAAGGTTTCTTTACTCCATTAGTCATTTTTTATGCTTTTTTCATATGGAATGACTTATTTCCAAGAAAGGAGGGGCCCCTGACCACCTTAATGGCTAAAAACAGACTAAAACAACAGCTAGCAAAGAAACATGCGTGCTTCAACTCACCGGAGTTTCTTCAAACACTAACTCGACTGAAGCTGTCTTCCTCACGTTCACAGCTGGGATTCTGATAAAGGAACGGCTTATTGTTACATGGAGGGAGGGGATTTCCAGAGGGGTGCATTCGGTTCCATGTAAAATGCTTTCTTCAATTCCCAAAATGCCCGGATGAAAAATGGCTGCCAAACGAAGTGGGATTCGGTTACAACTTTCATGAATGAAGGGGGCATTTACATTCCCTTGATCCCTTGTTTTTCCTCCCTCCCACAAAGGGTTTCCAACATGAAGTGTATCCCACAATGCAATGCACAAGCTCGTCCCATATGCGCACGAGAGGTTGCTACGGCACTGCACTTCCTTGCTAAATGTGGTCATGAGGGCTGTTGGATTTCGACTAGTGGTTGTGTTCTCTCGCCCTCTTCGACTGGAGGAACCAGAAGGATTCACTTGTCGTCATGACGCTAAAGGGAATAAAACCAGGGAATGGGCTCATTTGGATCCCAATGGAGCCCAGAACTCTCTACTAGCTCTTTACTTCTTTAGATGTGCCGGCAGTGGATTGGGCTCCCTTTGGTAACATGCAACTACACCTCTTAATGACACATGGGGTTTTAGTAGCTCTGTATTTCATATGGGTTACACCCATAAAGGCCTACTGTATACCTCATAGATTGTATGAGTTACATCTACAAAGCAGAAGGTCCTCTGACACTTGTATTTACAGCCAGTGGTGGGAAGTAACTAAGTATATTTACTCAACTCAAGTACTGTACTTAAGTAGGCTACATTTTTGAGGCAGTTGTACTTCAGTATTTGCATTGTCTGCTACTTTATACTTCTACTTCACTGCATTTCAGAGACACATATTGTACTTTTTACACGACATTTAATTGAGCACATTAGGCTACTTTGTAGATTTAGAGCCTAAAACAACTAATACATTATGATGTGGGGGCCTATTATCAAATTAAACTGCCCAGCAGTAGGCTATAAATTAAATTAAAAAGAGCTTACTAGCTGTAACATTAAAGTGATGAACACATTAATGCATCAATAATTATAATCCGGTAATATACCATATATTATTCTGAAAATGTCCATTCTGCATAATGAATACTTTTACTTTGTGTATTCTGATGCTAATACTTTTGTACTTTCACTTAAGTGACATTTTGAATGCAGGACCTTTACTTCAAACAGAGTATTTTTTTTGCTACTTTTACTTAAATAAAATATCTGAATACTTCTTCCACCAATGTTTACAGCAACATATTAACCCAACTGTGCTCAACTTGTTTTGCCTGCCTTCAGGCCTGCAGGCCTCATTCGTGCAGGCAGGGATAAAAAAATAAAAAAAACACAGTGTGATGGGATCCCCTTCAGGTGAAGTATGCTTAGATAATATCGCCGTTACTACGTCTACAGGACCTGTTTGGGTTATTTTGAAATGAGAGAAAAGAAGACAGGGGAAAAAAATGCTCACAGTGTAGACAACAAAGGGCCCTGCGTGCAAATGGAAAGAGGAACTCCCTTTAGGTGAGTGCCTCTAAAATGTTGGCTTTGCACGACACCAACACAGGTTTACCAGCACACACCTTATTTACACCAACTCACAGAGGAGTCAATCACAGGGCAAATGCCACCTTGTCAAGAAGATTTAATGCACTGTGGATCCACAGTAATCACAATGTTTATCTTCTCATTTATTTTTAGTGTTTGGTTGCCACATTATATATTTGTTGCTTTTGTTACCAGGGTTGTCTTTCTTAATTTGATTGCCTTGTCTCTATAAAACACCTCAAGGCAAGGTGGATGTTAAAAATATTTATTACTATCATGAATTAAGTGACAGACTAGTAACTCCACTATGTTTACAACAGTAGGTCTTTGTCTGTGATCACAGCAGCAGTTTGTAATCCATGTTCCACAATGACAAAACTACATTTAGATCTTTTTGTGCTTAAAGCGAAATAAAAGCTACGTCTGTTTCTCGTGTGGTCTCTGTCGGATTCCATAAACAGATCTCCCAGGTGGTCTGAGTGTGTGTGTGTGTGTGTGTGGATTTGTCCCTGCATGTATTTGTGTGTGTGTTTAAGAGGGAAGAAAGAGAGAAAACCAGCACTCGCGTGGAGGACCGCCAAGCTCTTATGGATGGCGGTGTGCAGCAGAGCCAAATGCAATCCGACAGTTGAGTTTAATGATATTTATTTCCAAGCCACACGCTTCGAGACTTGTTCTGGATCTGTTCTCTCAGCTGGACCTCAGCTCAGCACAATGCCTCGAGCCTGGTGTGAGTTTACTTGTAATGTCTGTGAATGGGAATGTTTACAGCACGTTTGATGAGTGTGTGTGTGTATGAATCAGTGTGTGGGCGCGCATTGCCATCGGTATGTGTACCGACTGCTCGCACTGTCTCTCTGAGAGTGTGATTGCACACATGCTGACAGCAGTAATGGATCTTTTATGACAGTTGGGATACACACAAACTTTCCTGAAGGTGAATTAGCCTGCTCCTACCTGCCATCCCAAGATGGTTAACGATCTCGGCTGCGGTCCACATATCTCTGTTCCTGCAGCCCCACCGCAGAGCTGCGTCAGGTCAGCGCTCTGCTCAGTGTTAGCTCAAGACCAGGCCCATGTCTCACACACTCCAGCTGCAACATCTGCCAGCATTTTCTTGCTAACGGCGTGGCTCTAAGGATGACAATATCGGTCGGTTAGTCCATTTTATTTATGGTCCCCAGAGGATAAATCCTACTAACTTTGGTTATCTCCTAACTTTTCATGTAGCACCAAGCTGGTCTCATTCTCTGTTCATAGCAATGATGCTGAAAAGTAAAGCACTGTAATTCATATAGCACGTAATTATAAGACATGGTTATTTTTTACCAACCATACCAAGTTGTTTTGTTGTCTAAACCTAACTAAGTATATTTGTAGACTAAACCTAGCGAATTAGTGCCGTTTCACAACATTAATCGGCACATGTATTTAAAACGGAACACGTATTATATCTACAAACTGTTGTGCATACAATTTCGTATTCATTATACGACCTGTTTATGAGAACACGCTGAGCGCCACCATTTGGTTAATGTTTTTGTTTTTGCAGTGAAATGTCTCGTCAGCTATTAGATGGATTGCATAAATTTTTTCACAGACATTCATCGTGGCCTGAGGATGAATCTCAATGACCGACAACAGGTCAAAGATTTCATCGTTCAGTGAAATATCTCAATATCTATTAGATGGATTGGCACAACATTTGGTGCAGACATTCATGGTCCTAATTTTGTGAATTTATATCTGATCCCCTGACTTTTCACGTCACGCCATCATCAGGTCAAATGTTTAATTTGTGCAGTAATTTGGTTTATGATAAAATACCTGCAAACTAACGACATTCCCATCAGCCTCTGCTGCCACTCTCATTGAGAGTATGTTAGCATGCTAATGCTAGCATTGTAGCTCAAAGCACCTGTGCAGCCTCACAGAGCCACGAGCATGGTTACAGACTCTTTTTCCAAAACTTATTTTAGGTTCAACTTAGGAGGTAATATTTCTCTGAACTTCCAAATCTGACAAATTGGAAAATGATTGATTGTTGGAAAATGACTGCACACACACTTAAACACACTTTATGGGTTTACAATTCAATGTGAATCAATGTTTGAGTTATATCGTTTAGTCATAACCTCAGGGAAATTCACCATAATGCAATCATTCAAGCAATCTTTTATTACTAATGTAATTATATGAATTTTGCTGAGGGATTTTTTTAAAAGTGGAAACATAACTGTGCCATCTCAACTTGGCATTTCTGTTGAGATTTGAGTTGTGTACAAAACATCACTGGTGGACTTTCCAAAGATGACTTGCATCAGTCACAGTTAACTGGCAGATGGAAAAGCACCATTACCTCATGGTCTTACAGCATTTTATGATCTTCATTTGTCAGCACAAGTTTAGGCTACACACACTGAGTTAAGTATCAGTGGAATGAAGGCAATCATAGTTTGTCGTTGCATATAAAACAATAAATACTGGGCGTGTACGTGTTTTTAAGCAATGTTTTGGTGTAAAGTGCATTTTAGGGTGTTACAAGGTTGACTTTTCTTTTGATAAAATCGATTGTTTTGCAATGCTTAACATTAATATTTCGTAAGTGAGATCTATAATCAGTTGTTTATTCTTTAACACCTAAAATCTCCACGTTCCATTCCACGTTACACTGTGGCACACACCTGAATTATAGTCGCAGGATTTCTTTATGGCACAAGAAAGATTGTTTTACTGCATAAAACAGGAATAAGGTGGAGCTGTTTCTCATGACGGAATAAGAGGACAATAACTGACAGCAACCTTATTGTGTTAGTAGTAATGATGAATGAAGCATACTGGCAGCTTATTGTTAGAGGTTATTGTTGAAGTGTGCAGACATTTCTCTGAAAATTTAAAAAAAGGAATATGATAAGAAAATGAAGATTCCCTCCAATCGCAGCCCTCAAGAGTCAATATGAGGCAGACCACACAACAAATGTTTGCAAGAGAGTTATCACTGACATATTAGTATGACAGAAATACAAAGAGACAGGGAGGAGAAAGAAGAGACATGCTCATGTTTCAGTTTATTAGAGCTGCCCTTATGTGCCACCTGAGCAGTCTTTTTTTTAGCATTGTTTAGACTTGAGGATCCATTACATTATTTACCAGCTTTTAAAAACAAGTGTCAGAGAAAGAATCGTCCCACACCTTCTTTATCTTCCTCATAATCTTCGGAAATTCATGTTTGGCTGTCAGATGGCACAGGCCAACGTAGATGACGTTTAAAAGAATGTCACTAGTCCAGATGTCTCACCCATTTCAAAAACAGATTTATAAGATGTGTGTTACGGCTGTATGTGTTCCCTGTGCTGTTGTTCTGATGTCCCTCAGGTGTGCGGAGGAAGAGGAGGAGGAGGAGGAGGAGCTTAAAGCTTCTGTGGCAGCAGCTGAAGACAGAGGCCTCTGGTGTGGAGACTGCTGGTCCTGCTGTCTCTCAGCCTGGGATTTTGCAATATTTCAATTGTGTGTTTGCCTTAATAAATCCCACGGATTTGAGTGTTTGAAATCTGATTTGGGTCAGTGGTGGAGGGTTGTTTTCTGCATAGGGCCGCCTATGGGTGGGGCGTAACCAGTGTTGGGAGGGTTACTTTTAAAATGTATTCCACTACAGATTACTGAACACATGCCCTAAAATGTAATTTGTAACATATTCAAATTAAGTAACATATTCTAAAATACTTTAGATTACTATTGGAATACTTTAAAATGGTCTTTCTGAGCTCATTTGTCTGTCTCTTATATTTCCACAAACCTGACAGTGTCCTCTCATATTGTTGTGTGGCAGGTGCACTATGTGCACATAAATTGTTGCACTTTAAAAATAAAAATAAATGTTTATGTGGAATGCCTCATATGAATTGTAGAGCAAATAAAAACAAAAACAAACTAGAAGGGCACTCAAAGAGCGCAGACCTCCACCAAGGCCATGCCTTATGTCACAATGTTAACAAAAGTGAAAAATAATTCACATATCCGCCCCGTGATTTGGATCCGCTCTGAAATGTAATGGGTTCTTCCTTGGCTGCACCCAATATGTAATCTGAATACTTGTATTCAGATACTCCTGACTCTGTGACACGTGTTAACATTCAGAATGCCTTCACAATAGTAACTTCAATAAAATAAATAATGGCTGTATTCCTGTCCGTAAAGAAATCCTCTCCATCTGCTAATGAAGGGTTTTAATACAATAACCGAGGAATAACCCATTTTTTAGAGCAGGACATGAGGCATCTGCGTGCCTCTGTACCAAGAAATGAATTCTTTCTCTCTCCAGCAAAGCAAGTATGTGTCTCGGTGTGTGGTATGTCTACAATGGGGAGAATGTAAACTGTACTTGAAATATGATCTCTCTTCTGTTGTAATCTTCCCAGGTTCTGAGATGTGAGAGAGATTAAAGCTGCATGCACAGTGTTTGAAGTCAACAGCAGTGATTACTGCCTTTTAAACGCTGGTTTCACCATATTTATGACTGCTAATTATTAATTCCCCCCGTTTTATTTGAGTTGTATACGTGAGGTCATGGCATCGGCTCATGTGTTTTTATTTCCTGCAGTTGACCAGCGGTTGTAATTAAATACATTTACTCAAGTGCTGTACTTAAGTACACATTTGAGGTACTTTACTTGAGTCTTTTCTTTCCATGCCTCTTTCTACTTCTACTCTGCTCCATCTCAGAGGGAAATATTGTACTTTTTACTGCATTAAATTTTAGACCACTTAAGATTTTTGCACACAAATCATATGAAGAGTTTATAAAATATGGTTTGCTATAAATTAAACCACACAACAATATATAAGCTTACAAATACAGCTGATTAGGCAATTAATTGATTAGCTGATTGATAGAACTTTTTTTGATCGTTTCAGTCATTTTTCATGTAAAACAAAATGTTTCCAGCTTCTAAAATGTGAGGATTTTTGTGATTTGAGTACTTTAAACTTTTAATACTTTAAGTACATTTTCCTGATTATACTTACAAACTTTTGCTGAAGTAACTTTTTCAATACAGGACTTTTACTCGTAACAAAGTATTTTTGCATTGTGATATTAGTTAGTTTTATTTCAGTAAAGGATCTGAATACTTCTTCCACCACTTGGTAAATCCAAAGGCTACAGGTCAAGTCGTTAGGCCGCCTGGGCATGGCTGACATCCAGCCCATGCCAGTAAAGGTGCGTGAGAGACTCTGCTCCACCCCATTTCATGAATCATTCCTCATCTATCCGATCAGTAACATCAGATAAAGAAGCATAAATCGAGTTGTCTATATAAACATTCCTGATTATGACTGGTGAACATGAGTGACAGAAAATGAGCCAAGTCTATTCATGATTCATGTGGGTAAGGCTCAAACCAGATGAGAAAATTATTTCAATTGCACCCAGAATCTGGGGAGCTGGAATCCGACCAGTGTAAATACAAACGTCAAGTCTCTTTGTGACCTTGTCAGATCTTCTTGGTGCTGTGGTGGATATGGAGAGTCAAGGTTTCTCAACAAAGGCCTCGGCCCACTGGTCCCCTTTTGAGAGTGTTTGATTTGCCCTTCGCTACGGAAACAACTGCTATTCTGCAGACGCCCCGGCGCTGTGTCCGGGGCGATTGTCATTGGTTTAAGGTAATTCAGACAGGGAGTTTTTTTCCCTAACCAGGAGTGAAAACGCACTGAATCCAGACCTTCCTCCTGCTCTGTGGAGATACCCGAGACTATACAGTGATGACCGAATACATTCTCAAGCATATACAGTGACCTCATTGCAGACTAAACTCTTTTTCTACCTATAACAATAGAGTCCAGGGAAAGTAAATCAGTTTTATGCTATAAAAAGCTGATGAACACTTTTGTTTGTTGAACTGTAGGCCACTTTACAGACCAAACTTATTCTCAGTGTGTAATCTTTAGAGAGAATCTCACAGCCCACACTGATGACTCACCAGCTGTTGTTGCTAAACAGGGAAGTTCAGGTTTCTGAGACACTACAAGAGACTGGGTACACCTTTCTCAGGAAACTGGCACTGGGACAACTGGTGAAAGGATGTTTGCTTTACTACACCCAGTGTTTGTCAGGTCTGAGTCAGAGGGGAGGTGGGTTAGGATGAGGTCGAAGGAGAGCTTGGTTGAATTGTCATTTCTATTTCAGTCTCTTTGAAGGACGGGTCGACGTCCATTCTTTGGGGATCTGTCTCTGACCTTTGACCCAGACTGGGACATGAGAGAGAGGAAGAGTATCCACTTTTGTGATGCATCATTTCATTGCCCAAATTTGGCAAATATTCATGTATTCGAGTAAAATGTACAGTCCCGTTTGATGGTCATCAGTGATTATCACCTGTTGTATATGTTTGTCACCACATTCATCAGTACACCTGTAACCAGTAAAATTATTAATACCACACTGTAAAAAATACTCCATTACAACTAAATGTCCTGCATTCAAAATGTTACTGAAGTAAAAGTATGTAAGTACAAGGAAAATGTACTTTGAGTGTTAAAAATAAAATTACTCAATGCAGAAAAGGAAAAGCAGCAAATATTCACATTTGTGAAGGTGGAAAATGACTTAAATAAACAAAACAGTTGCCAATTATCTGTCAATCGATCTTAATTAGCCAAGTAACTAGGGCTGCAACTGACAATCGATCGATGAGTCTGATGATTATTTTCTTGATTCATCGATTAATTGTTTTGTCTATAAAATGTCAAATATTATTGTCAAACAGTGAAAAATGTCCATTCTCAGTTCCCAAGGTGATGTCGCTAAATGTCCTGTTTTGTCCAAAATCCAAAGACATTCAGTTTAATGTGATTAAAAAAAACAAAACAGAGAAAAGCA
>JAOVVB010192516.1:0-11033 GCA_028570985.1 Heterobranchus longifilis | reverse complement strand
GGGGGGGGGGGGGGGGGGAGAGAAAAAACATTTGATTAGTGTAACATCAACACAGATAAGTTCCTAAAAGCACTATAGGACCAATTGTCCTAATTGCCCTCTTAAAGTGCAACTTTCTCTATTTTCTACTGCTGCAAAAAACTGAAGTACCAGGGGGACAAACCCCAAAATAGCATGTGATGAGTTCATGTTTTTCTGAGGTCACCTGGTCAAATCTGGGAGGCAGCGATCTGTACTGTAATAACACTTCACACAACCAGCACAAGGACTTAGAAGGAATAAGTAAAGCAATGAAAGGAGCTGCCTGGCAGAAAGGACAGAGATAAGCTCTGACCACACTCTGGTTGGCATCCAGGGCAACAAGCACTATCTCAGGTGGAAAATGTAGTTTGCTTCAAAAACTGAAAGAAAACAGGCTGCGTTTGTCTTATCTTACAAAGATTTTGTCCACTCCTCTCCCACAAACAATCACATTTCATAGTCCGGTGGTTTGCTCGAGGTACTGTATCATCAGCTTGGTTAGATAAGAAACATGAAGTTGAATAACCTGTCGTATAGTCAGATATCCCACATTTGAACATTTCTGTCCACTAAGAGCAGCAGCCTGCGGGTGAATTGGGGGTCAAAATGTCCACTCGGGTACATCAATGCCTTTTTTTTTTTTAATCTGAAGTCAGTCTGAGACAGATAAACACAACATGGCCAGAACAAGCAGATGGCTGAGTCCACACAAGTTTCTAAGTTGTTGGTTTTTTTTGCTTACAGAGCTGCTGAGAGACATAAAGTGTACTGCAAAACCGGTGAGAGCTGAATTTCACCAAAATCGAGCAGATCAGTTTGGATTTGTGTCAGCATCTCCAAAGACTTGTAGTCAGCATGTACAGCTGCCACTGAAAATCAGCATGGAGCCCACTTCTACAGAAGCCACCGCTAATCTCCAGCCCCCTGTGCTACTCTCCTGCTCTGCTCGCAGTTATCTGCTCATCCTTGTCCTCCACCTTCCTTGTCCATCCTCTCCTCCGCCCCCCGTGTCTCGTTTTGACTGACAATGATGGAGATGAAAGGACAGCGCGGGTTAAAAGCTCCTCTGCCTCATCTCAATCTCATCAAAGTCAATTTCACTTTGTCGCTTGCCTGTGACAGCCTTCACGCTGCTTTAATGTCACACTCATCGTGGCTTAACTTTATGAACGCTCATGTGGAATGAAGTCAAAGCTCTGATCTGCCAGCTAACTCTGTTTTTTGTTAAACTCCCACAAAGCTGTATGCTTGACCGGGCGGAAAATCAGGTTCTTCCCCCTTAATTATGCTCCTACGTTGTTTTTCATTTGAGTATTAGTGATTACTGTCAGCTCAGGTATTGTACTCCAGAGATTCTCAATCTTTTTTCATCCACGGACCCCTTACAACACAGAGAATACACCGGGGATGTGCCCTCATGTATGTCCCCGGGAATAATTTGACATGCCCATTGTTTACACTTCTATATTCTGTTCTATTAGAAAGATATTAGACATGTATTAAACATATTTGCACCATCTCTATGCGGAATACCCATAAAACAATGCAATTAACATCAATTCAATTAGCTGCAAGTCACTCTGTGACTGTAACTAAACAAAATATCAACGCAAATTAAGAGAAAAAGGCTGAAGTGTCAATTGAAGGATTTAATTCTTAGTGCATACACACATAGGCCACCATTAGATTAGAAGGTAATCTATTAACTATTTTAGATTTAAAAATTGAAATATTATTTGTTGAACGATGAAGCCTTTTGTTAAAAAATATATTTTATATCATAATAATTTAAATGAATGAATCTGAAAACTTTCCACAGACCCCACTTTGAGAATCACTGCTGTACCTTATCTAGACACACGTTTGATAATTATTTTCTGCCCAAATAGCAGCATCCCCATCTCCACTTTTTTACCAAGCATGTGATAAAAACCTGCTGAATTATCTTACATCCAGTCACTGAGAAGAAAAAAAAGCAATCCGGTGCAACTGGTGTTGAAGCCGCAGCCAAGAAAAAGTCATGGGAGAATATAAAGCTAATAAAAACTAGGCACACAGCTTGTCTAGAAAGGTAAAGTGGTAAATACGTAATTAGCATTAGCATGGAGCATCAGTGGGAGTAACGGCTAGGCTAATCAGGGCTAATCCAGAGACTAATGAGCGCTATCAGCAGCTGTACACCGTGCCACTTTCTCACCTGAGGCTAAGGTATGTTAAGAATGAGCCCACGGTGGCTGCAGCTAGCTAGCTGGCAGCACGGCTCCCTGCAGAGAGACTAATGCTACCCAGGACTCAGGGAGAGATGAGCTGTCGAAATGCTACACAGCCAGCAGCTGGCTTCCTAAGCTTCCTCTAAGCGCCTCCTTTTAGTTAATTGAAATAAGAGAAATGAGGCTTAATGTGAAGACTTAACTGTACAACTGCCTGCTTATTGCAAGATTAGCTGTTGATTAACACACTAATGTAAATCTGTGGAGCAACCCTTGCTCTTTTCTAGCATTATACAGTACAACAGTTTAATATAATCGCCTACAATTATCAATCAAAAGAAATTATCTGACGAACGCATTTGCATCTCGCTTGCTTCCACCTGAAAAAGAAAGCAAAAGTGCAACAACAGCATCCAAAGGGACGGTCACAAATGAGCAAAGTCAACAGTGATGAATATTCACCTCCCATTCACTCCCATTGTATGCGAGCGAAGGAAAATCTTTGCATCACATGGAGTTCAACTATGGTGAACTTTGACTGACTCAGCATTCGCATATGTGTGACTGTGCACTTAGATTTTAGCAGTTAGTCGATTCATAGATTAGTTGATCGACAGAAAAATAATACTATTTGATAATCCATTAATCGTTAAAGTAATTTTTCATGCAAAAAAATAGCAGAAAATGCTGTTTTCAGCTCCTCAAATATGGAGATGTCCTGCTTTTCTCTGTTTTATAACATTAAACTCTGGATTCTGGACTAATCTAGGTTAATCAGGTGAACAGTCCCTGGATAAAGCCTTACTTCCTGTGCAGACAGGAAGTCCCTCCCCTTCATGTTCCAGTTTTCAAAGTCCCTTTGCTATGGGAAACAACAACAACAACAACAACAACAACAACAACAACAACATGCAACCTCCGAGCTATCAACCTACACTCTGAAAATGGCATGTTTTGAAACAGATTTGGATCATGCAATAACGAAGACCTGCTCTGTTCTTGCAGTGAACGACTGTAAAGATCTACAAAGAATATGTTTTCATGGTTCCATCAAAACAAGTTCCCCCGACACTATTTTGCAGAAGCACCATCGATGTATCCGGGGCGTAGCGCCGCCCAAGATGATTGTGATTGGTTTAAAGAAATGCAAACAAGCCAGAGAGTTTTTTTTTTCTCTATCCAAGAGTGAAAACGCACTGGATCAGGACCTTGCTCCTGCGCTGTGGAGGAAGGTCTGGCTATAGGAGACTACAGTAGTTCTGGACTGACAAAACAAGACATTGAAGGCATCACCTTGGACTTTGAGAAACTGGGATGGACATTTTTTTCACTATTTTGAATGAGTAATCTACAAAATTACTGCAGCCCTAATTCACACACAGTGACTAACTGTTTGCTCACTCCTTATCAAAGCCTCAAACACACACACACATCCAACACCTCCATAACTTCATGCTAGTATAAATGCCAGGTGGTCATCCTCTTTCCTGGCTCCTGTACATGGCTCCACACTCTCTCATTAAGTTTCACATCTGTGAGTGTGGACAGCTCTCTCCATATCTCCATGGCACTTCATTAAGCCTTTATTAGCAGGCGCTTGGACACCTTTCACCGAGACACACACGCAAGCACACGGACAGATGGACGGGTGGTCAGATGAACACACACACACCTACTCATCTCATCTTTCTTGTGTTCTTCATGTGCTCAACAGTTCAATATATTTCCAATTTGCAAATTTTTTTCGAGAACCGAGCAGCTCATCAGAAACCAGATGTCGAACAAGATTGCGAGGACTGACACTAATCCAAATTAGCTATTTGACAGGGAGGTCGTTTGCTTTGTAAAGTATGGTGGTTATCGTTATGGAGTGGACATCATTGGCAGAAGACATTGGTGGATGGCTGATCGGCTTTGACCCACAGGTTCATCAGTGTCATATTCTGCCACACTACGGATCAATATGTTGGAACTGCAGCGGTGATTCCTGTTACGATCATAACTACAACTAGTACCCTTTTTCCACCAAAATTAGCACATATATGCAGGGTTTTTTTAAATGCCAGTGGACGAGTATGCCTTTATGTTTGTTTTTTTTCTGGTGTGTCACGTTCAACATCACGAACGCTGGAAAACAGGATTTGTAAACAGCAGAAAGCAGCATGGAGGCCAGTGACGATCTGCTACATATTCAGTCTCTCTTTCAAACTCTGTGCCGATTAATTTGTAACGATATTTAAGCGCTGCTTGTACGGTAATGGACAGAATTTGTGGCTACGACGACAAAGAGTCACAAAAGTTACAGATGAAAGCGACACGCGTCATTGCATTGCGCAGGAACAGTCACAGATGTTCCATCACTGCCGATCGGAGCTGGAGCCCAGAAATACCATCATTTGTCCCGGGAACGAATGCTGATAGTGGGTGTTGTAAAGGGGGCTTAAGATAGTTGAAAGCAAAATAATAATAAAAAAAAAAACATGAGGTCTTACTACCAAGCTCCAAGAAACTTCATCCTCCAAAATAAAAGCGAGCACTCCTTTCTTCACCCTGGAATTTAATTTTGATGTTGTTGTATTTGAAAGTAAGTCTGTTCTGATTTATTACTTGTAATTATGGTGTAATTTGCAGGTGCAGATGGTATTTTATAACAGCAGAGGGTAACTATACGTGAGAGGGGGACTGGGAAGACTGGAGCTCCACTGAGAACTGAAGCAAAGCAGACACTGGTGCTCACATGTGTCACTTCACATTCAAAGGATGAGAGCCAGTTTAGCATAGTTCCATCAGCTCGCTATTGATTCTTTAAATTACAGCCCTGGATCTGAATGGCTGAATGGATGAGCAAACAAATGACTGGCGACATCAATAGTTTCATCACTGTGGTGGCTAAGAGTCCAGTGATGGAGGACAGCGGATCACGGACGGCCAGGCAACAACAAAGAGATTAGATTCATGTCACACATGTCACAGAGAACCCATTCCCAAAATCTCAGAGGGGAAAATAATGGATCACAGGCTCTGTCATCTCTCACTCTCCACTTATTGCATCTCGCTCTCTTTCTCCCGCCTTTCCCTCTTTCTCTCTCATGCACGCAGAAGGAAAACACAGACATTTCTGTCACCTCCCCCAGGCGAGCGAGTGAACGGTCCCTTGATACTGAGATCTGAGGATCAAAGTCAACAGGGCAGCCATGTGTGTCAGATAAAAAAAAATGCATGTGGTTATGCTAACATGGGAGCTACAGTGCATGCACGAGCTGCTGGATGGATAGAAAAACAAAAGAGAGACAGAGGAAGGATGAGTGAATGCGAGAGGGATGAAGCGTAAGCCGTGTAATTCTCTGCAATGGAGAAGACTAAAAGAGAAATGTAGAGGAGACAGACAGAAAGAGAGCACAGTGGCAGTGCCAGCTCACCCTCCCCTGAGTCTTGCAGCCTCTTTTGTTGCTAATTAACACAACACAGGGAAAGGATAACCTTTTTAGCAGCAGCGTGCACCAAACAGCATGCGGAGAGTGAAATGATAACAGGTAAGGCGATGAGGCGGCAAAGTGAGGAGCTAAAAGCATGTGACAATCAAGGAAATGTTTCCACCTACATTCATCTGACAGACAAAATATCTACAGCAGTTGACAATGAATAGATTTGTACCATACTGTTAAATGTTTCAAAGGCTTTTCGTACAGTGAATCACAACATCTTATATCACAACATCGTATTTATGGTTACTTAATTCGATTTCCAACAGAAGATGATTTGTTTGTTATTCTGTGGAAGCACGCTTACTTCATACACTTCATCTTTCTTTATTACACATCTTTGTCGTATACTCGATTCTGATTGGTCAATTACGGCATTCTACAGTCTGTTATTTCTAAACAGCAGACTGCTGCTATAAATAACAGTTGCTATGGATGCAGTTCAGATCATAGACTTTGGAGGACCTTTTTAAATCAATAAAATGATTCATTGTTAAATCAATATTTTGTGTTAAATTATTAATTTCTTTAGTAGCCGTTTAACAAGGCAGATAATGAGCCGCTCGCTCTACATTATCCCTTATTTAACTTGTCCTTGGGTGAGTACATTTTCTACAAAATAAAATGTTCTTCCTCCAAAACCATTTTGTTAGAATCGTAAACCAGTGAAATCCTCGCACCCCATCAGCTTTATTTCAGAAACTTTAACTCCTCAAAATTTGATATTACTATTTTCCAAATATGACCTAATCCATAAATATTTACTCTCACTTAACTCAGACATTCATATAATCTTATCTTTCATCAACATCATACTAGCAGAGGTCAACTTTCAGTAAGATAAAGTGGTCTAAACTTTTTCTCATTTGGCCAAATTATTATTTTTTCTTCTTAAAAGTCCTACAGGATATCAGGATCAGCAAAAAGCGAAACCATATCAAATACCATGTAAAGGAGAAGGTATGGATGGGCTAATGGCTGGAGAGACGGAGACGTGTCTCCAACTGTCAGTGAGCAGAAGGGGAGGAGACAGCACAGCTTGGCTACTGGCTCGCAGACAAAACCAGTCAGCTCGTCGTCCATTCATACTTGTGACATGTGGACACATTAACGCTTGATGCACACACACTGTACACACGCCACTGATCACGGCAAGCCACGAGCCACCTCCATCCATCCATATGTCGGTCAGTGAGCCAGTAGGGCAGAATCTGTGTTTTCTGCCAGGAACAGAGGGTAGCCAAGCTGGTGTGTATGCATGCATGTGTGTATCTTCTTGTGTACGTGCTTACACATGCATGTAAATGGTAAGGCGTTTAGTTGTTGTCAAGCGCTGGATGTCAGTCTTTGTAAGCGGGAGGGACATCAGTGTCAAGGGCACGCATGCACACGTGTCTTTCTACCAAGGTGTAACAGGATGTGTGCGTGGGCACGCACACACGCACATCTTTCTACCAAGGTGTAACGGGATGTGTTTGTGTGTGCGTGGGCATGCAGGCCAAGTGTCAGGGGCCCTGACTCACACAATGATGCTGAAAAAACACAACATGAATACAAATGACTACAAAGACAACTAAAACTAGATGCAAAACAATCAGAGATGCAAAATGACCACAAAGAGATTCAAAACAACTAAAAACAAACACATACAACAAAGAGACACAAAACGACCATAATGTAAACTGCCTAGAAAAAGATGCAAAACGACTACAAGGAGATGCAAAACCACCATAAAAAAGATGCAATTACTACAAAGATGCAAAACAACCACAACGGGATGCCAAATAACTGAAAGTAGACTCTGAGAGTCTTTGAGTGTGGGTGGGGGGCCTTACATGTCTGTGCCGAGGGGCCCATTGTCTCATAATCCGTCCATGCAGATGATATTAACATGTTCCTGGGAGAACCTGCTGATCCAAAATTGGTTCAGCAATTGATGCAGAAGGCTCAGGGAGATGGATTTAACAGTATTTGGTGAGGGACTGTGTACGTTTGTGTTATCTCCTGCTACTGAGCTAGTCCCACTGAGAGCAAAACAAAATACAAAATAAAATCATATTTGTATGATTCTATTCCAGTCAAAGTCGCTGAGCTGAAAGAAGTAATCTCTCTCTTACTTTCATCCTTCTCCGTTTATCACTTTCCCCTCCACTCTGTGGACCTCACTAATACACAAACGCATGTGCACATGGATACACAGTCAGCGCAGCAGGTTTTTCTGATAATCACTGTATCAGTCATCCTTTGTGCAGAGGAGGTAAATTCCCTACACGGGGGAGTTTGATCAATGCCAGAGACATGTAAATCGATGTGGACATAGTCTCTTCTAGCTCGCTAGTCCTTATCCCTTATCCATCTCCCACTCGTTCAAATCTTCCTCATTACCCCCTTCCCACCCAAGACCAATTCTGACACTCCTCCTCCTCTTCCTCTTTCTCTCCTATCCTTCATTTATTCTCTCTAATCATGTCTATGATGTGTGCCTGTGCTGCTGACAGATCCATCACGCTGCCACTTAGACCAGTGGCAGGCCACATCATTTCACACTAACAGACATGTCCCTGGATAACCTTGGTCATAATAGAGTCTAATGGCAGAGGTCCTCCATACTACCGGGGTCAAAGGGTATAATCATGAACCTCTTCCAACTGCGCAGGCTGATAGGTGGGGTGGAGTTGGGCGTGTGTGTTTGTGCGTATAACGGTATGTGAATGGCCGTGCATGTGTTTGTGCAAAAGCCATGTGCAGGATGAGTGATTTATCAGTGACGGACAGGCAGCGGATCCCTTCGGCAGCCATGTTTTTGTGTCGGCCATCTGAGGTGTCTTTTTGTCAACTGGTCCATTCCGTCTCTCGCTCACTGAGCGAGAGATATTTCACACGAGAGGATTGGTAAGGTGACCTTGGATTGTGTGGAGATGTGGATTAATGAACTGGTTTTCACACACTAGAGAGAGAGAGAGCGCAGAAATGAATGTAATGATTAGATCTGAAGGTCATCCATATCAGTTTTAAAAGTGTAAATCTAATAACCTACAGTCGCCTATATTTGCATGTGAGGTAGATAGAATTGCCTCCGACGTGCAGCACGGGAAGATAAAATTGGATCCTCTAAGGACACTGGAGAAATTTGTATTAAATTATCTGCTGCCTTATCTTGCAGGAAGTGTATTGTCCTTTTTTGCTGATGTAAATTTGGGTGATGAAAGGAATATTTCACCCTCAAAATAACCATTTGTATATAACTTACTCACCAAAAGTGTATTTTTTGTTTTTGTTGCATACCTCCACGGTGAAAGGAGAATCAAATAACGGAGAAAAGTCTCAATGCCTTCAAGTAAAAAACTATATCAAAACATTAATTTATAAACTCTCACACAACTTGTGCAGTGTAATCCAAGTCTCGTTTATCCAGTCGTATGCTCAGTACTTCCATAGTCTGGTTTACGGGGTGAACAGTGCCTGGATAAAGCCTTACTTCCTGTTTCCGCTGAGTTTTCACGGAGACAGGAAGTCAGCAACAGCCTCCGAGTTATCAACCTACATGCTGAAAATTACATGTTTTGAAAATTTGGATCATGCAATACAGCAGGGCTGCTCTGTTCTTTCAGTCAATGATTGTAAAGATCTACAAATAATATGTTTTCAATGTTTTCATGTCAGTGTTCATTGGCATGGCGCTGCTCATGACGATTGTTATTGATTTAAGGAAATGTAAACAGGCCAGAGAGTTATTTTCCCAATCCAGGAGTGAAAGCACTGAATCCAGACCTTCCTCCAGTGCAGACATAGTGCTGTGGAGATAGGCCTGGCTCTACGAGACTAGTACTTCCCAAATACATTGCTAAAACCTTCAAATGTTGCATTACTTGTCTGGACGAGTAGCGCACCTGTGCAAACTTCTCTGATGAGTAGCAGACAGGTAGTGGAAGTGTGAAAATGTGATGTGCATTGTGAAAAACAATTTATGGAAACATTGACATGATTTTGGCATGTAAAGTGGACAAGTTGCAGAGTTCTGTTACAAGATTATTGATACACTGAACCAGGGGACAATCGATTGATCAGAATAGAAGAAAGTTAAGTGAAAACAACTTAAACAAAGAAAGTGAGTAATGAATGAGTAATGAAGATTATTTTGTGCAGTAATTCAGGCAGACAGTACTGATTAGCCAACAGTGATTCTCTCACTCAACTAATTATCTCCACATATGAATACATGGCCCATTCATTGACACATGAGTCTGGTCAATATTTAGCCGGGCAGAGGAGTCAATACAGGACAGACGTCAGGTCAGCAGGTAAGACTGGTCAACTGAAAAAAACCCAAATTAGCTTGAAACTTTGTAAATAAGTAAATAATGTAATCAGGGAGTTCTTTCAGCTTCCGCACTCGTTAATTAGATGTTACACTGAGCGTGAGTCTTTGACACATAAAAGACACTCTCTTGCTCCGATGGAACTGCGTATGCATACTAATTTACCCTAATAATGGCAAACCATAATATGCAAAAGTATAAAGCGCCTGTATGTATTTACATGCATGTGTTGATGAGTGAGTGAGAAAAGGAGGGAGAGCATCTTCTTGAGAGTGTTAGCACAACAGAGTCATTAGCAAACAACCCCCACAGGGATGCAGATGAAGGAGCGGATGAAGTTAAAAGTGTCTTGCTTTAGATGTTCAGCACATTGACCGCAAAAGCCCAGATATACATCAGGATCTGTCGCAAACTCATTAACACTGTCAAGTCTCAGCTAACTTCCCCCCTGTTTATTTACAACAGCTAAAAGTGGTACATTTATGGTTAAAAAACCAGGCATAAACCATAAACCATGCATGTACGTAATGAGGAAGGCTTGTAGAAGTTAGTTAACAGCATAATCAAGATACAAAGAAATGTGCAGAATACAGGTACATGGATGTAACTTAATGTTATATAATGTAATACAACAGAATAGCAAAACAAATATGCAATGTCACTTCCTTTAAGTACTCCTTTACTTTTTTGGCTGGACCGCAGGAACGCTGGGGAGCCAGCCCTATAAAGGGGAAAGTCTGTCACTGAGTGAGTGCCTAAGTTGGCGTCAGTGATGAAGTCACATCATTGGTCAACATGGTTGATGACATCAGTGGAGTTGGAGCTTCTCCATTGGCTGCTGCTCTTTCAAAGTGATTCAGTTCAGCACACAACAAACAGATTGTCGCTGTCAGGCAGAAACCTCGTATCTCCACATTTTGTCCTTTGTATTTTTTTTCATAACTTAATGCTATTGGTCATCATTTACATCTGTTGTTGGGTTTTACAAATATTTAACTAAT
>JAOVVB010192506.1:0-11033 GCA_028570985.1 Heterobranchus longifilis | reverse complement strand
GCAGTTGACAGCTTATTTTTTAGAGGGCAGTTTTGAGATAACCAGTCTATGTTGAAGTCTCCCATAATGTATGTTTCGTGACCTATAGTACTGCTGTAGTCTAACATTTCACAGATTGTTTCCAGATAAACACTGTTAGCACTCGGAGGTCTGTAACAGCAGCCTACCAACATTGGTTTTAAATAGGGAAGATGAATTTGCAGCCATAATGTTTCTATCCTGTATTGCATCAGATCATCTCTTATTTTTACAGGTATGTGCTCTTGAGTGTAAAATGCTACACCACCACCAGATGCATTCCTGTCTCTTCTGTAGATGTTGTACCCCTGGATTTTTAAAGCAGTATCTTCAAATGTAGCATCCAAATGTGTCTCAGAGATTGCCAGTATGTGTAATTTATCTGTGTACAGGATATCAGTTATTTCATGTATCTTGTTCCTGATGCTATTTATGTTTATGTGTGCAATTTTTAGTCCATTTTTTGGCAGTCTATGATGTTGAGTGTGAGTTTCTGACATGTAATGTGAGAGTGAAACTGAGGGAGAGTCTTCAATCAAGCATACCTGTTAAACATCTCTAGACTGCTTTGGGGTGCTGCTGCGAGGGTGAATTATCAGCTTGTCATGTCTTAAATAGGCAATGTCTCCTCTTTCTCGTGCCGCTCTCAGCTTTGGCATCAGTTCTTTTCTTCTTAGTCTCACTGTGTCCGTGTAGTCCTCATTAATGTAGATTTTAGTTCCTTTGAGGTTCTTGGCCCTCTGAAGTACTGCAGATCTGTCCTTGTGTCTTAAAAACTTTACCACGATTGGTCTGGGTCGGTCTCCTCCAGCCGCAGGTTTCCCAGTGCGGTGGGCCCTTTCCACCTCGATATCCCGCTGCAGCTGCAGCTTTTCCGTGAATATCTTTTTCACCTTCTCCTCCGACTCGGCCCAGGTTTCGCCAGGTGCCTCCACAATCCCGTCCAAAACCAGATTGTTCCTCCTTGATTGTCCTTCTAGATACTCCATTTTGTCCGTGATGACTAGTAGACTTTCACATATTTTCATGATGTCCGACTGCATGGCGCTGCAATGTTCAGTTTGTTTCGCGTTGCAGGTTTTTATGTCGTCCACTTCCTTCTGTGTGAACTGGATACTAGTTTTAATGTCCTGAACTTCTCTCGTTATCGAGTCGAGTCTTGAGTTGGTTGAGTCCATGATAACTTTTACAAAACTTTGAAAGTTATCCTGTTGCTGCTGCAGCAGGGCGGTGAACATTTCCTTCTGTTTTTGCATTAAATCGTTTACCTGCTCAGGTGAAACAAACTCGTCTTCAGGTTTAGCTTCAGGCTTTGCTTTTGGCCCCATATTTCCTCTAGTTACCGTCGTAGTAGCAGCAGTGGTAGCTCACGGCTAAAAACCAGCAGCTAGGAAACGCTAGCCTGTAGCTTTACGAGCCGCTGCTCCGCTGTTTCAATGTCCGTCTTCCGATAAGAGTGTCGCTATTCAATCCGAGGTCAGCACCAGATATCCACGTAGTAATCCTCACTGATAACCCGAGGTCCGAAATCCAAAAACAATCGTCTAATTGCACAATGTGGTCATTAACACGAATGTAACAATCAGACGCGTAAGCGGAGAAACCATACCACTGTTACTGCTGACGAAGTACCCGGATGAGCGTAGCTGCTTACACATGGACTCAAAACGAGGCTACCAAGAGGCTAAAAGGTTATTAAAGGAGAATTATGGAAACAAGTTATGTATAGCTACTGCTTATTTGGATAAAGCCTTCAGCTGGAGAGCACACCACACTTGCCATCATACCATTGTAAGTCAAGCTCTCCAATTCTAGCACCATCAATCCAGACATATGCATTGTTAGACCCTGGCAGCACTAGCATATTTTGTACTGATACATTAAGTAAACAGTTGAATGTAAGAGTCAAGAGATGCAGAATCCTACACCGCACTATGGGACAGGAGAAACCAGTTTACTGTAATGAGTTTTCTGAACTGGAAGTGTGTAGTCTCGATGACAGTGATTTCACAAAACTCTCAAAGGTCTACACACAAACTGAAATCCCAGTTACCAAAGAGCACATACCCACCCAAAAGGATGTTGTTAAGTGGACTTATCTGAGTGAGATTCACTTACGTGAGATTGATGCAGAAGTTGGTCTGCTGATTGGCAGCAATGCACCAAAACTATTGGAACCTTGGAAACAGCCAAAGCGATGGGCCATACACTGTTAAAACTGTGCTTGGATGGGTGGTAAATGGGCTTCTTCATGAACAAGAAAATGAGCATACACACCCACATGCGTTCGCCAACCGGATTTCAGTGACCAAATTGAACAATCTCCTGGTTCAACAATTCAATCATGATTTCCCAGAAAGCAAGTATAGAGAAAAGGCAGATGCTCCTGGATGTCATGGATAGCTCTGATAGCTCTCAATCGAAAAAATTGAAAATAAAATTCCTGAAGGATCCAAGTTTTAAAAATGAATACACAGCGTTCCCCAAAAGTGTTTTGGACAGTGGACATGCTGAGCTTGTGCCTCAGCAGGAGTTGAACTCCAACAATGGAGAAGTGTGGTACATACCCCATAATGGAGTCCATCACCCCAAAAAAGGAACCATCAGGGTTGTATTTGATTGCTCCACATCCTATCAGGGAACTTCATTGAACAAACAATTTCTTCAAGGGCCGAACCTTACAAATACCTTGGTTGGAGTTATGATTAGTTTTCAACAAGATTGCATAGCCATCATGGCCAACATAGAAAAAATGTTCCATCAAGTGAAAGTCAGAACAAACAACCTTGACTTCCTCAGATTTTTATGTTGACCTGATGGCGACGTGACAGTACAGGTTGAGGTGGTACAGGATGACTGTGAATCTTTTTGCAGCAACATTGTCTTCTAGTTGTGCAAGCTACGCTCTGAGAAGAACAGCTGACGACAATGAAAGCAACTTCAGCAGAGGTGATTAACACAATAAGATACAACTTTTATGTGGATGATTGGCTCAAGTCAGTGCAGACTGAAGCTCAAGCTGTTGAACTATGCAGAAACCTCAAAATGGCATGTCTAAAGGGTGGCTTCAATGTCACCAAATGGATCAGCAATAGCAAAACTGTACTCTCTTCTATTCCTGAAGCGGAAAGAGCCAAGGAGGTAAAAGACTTGGATTTGGATAATGTAGACCCTCACATTGCGGGAGCTCTGGGGATCCAGTGGTGTATAGAGTAGGATGATTTCAGATTTCAAATTTCATCAAAGCATCAGTCTGTCACCAGAAGAGGAGTCCTGTCCAAAGTTAGTTACGTCTACGATCCATTTGGGTTCCTTACTCCCTTTGTCTTTGGAGCAAAACACATCTTGCAGGAACTGTATCAGCACAACTTTGGATGGGATGAGAACATTTTACTCATTTTAGAAAGAAGGTATATCTCTGTGGGGATCGTTTATTTTATTCACTGTCACAGTAATTGAAAAACAAAAGCAGCATATGTATATTCAGTAACTTTGTACCTTCAGTAGCTAGCTGAGCATACTTCTTGTTGCTAACTCAAGTGTATTTCAAAATAAGAATAAACTACCACCAATTCTACCACCGTTTTTGGGGCAAATCTGATCTGAAGAAAACGTATATTTCCTTCCAACCTCTCCGGGTAACGAGTGTCACTATTACACAACGTTTTAACCATGACTAGCTCCAAATCCACAAAAACAGCCTGAAAATGAAGAAAATCTGGCCAGTCTGCGTTCGAAGGCATGGTTTAGCGAAGGGTCAATTACATTTAAATTAATTTAATTCCAGCCACTGACCAGGCTAGGTCCTGTCAAGGACCTGCATGGGGCCCAGCACTGAAGCAAGGGAAATTCTAGGTGGCTTCATCTGTAGATAGCGAGGCAGCTGGTTTTTGCAATATCATGAGATCATGCGAGAATCACAAGAACATGTGAGAATCTGTGTAAACCCGCGGATGTATAAAGAGAACAACAAACAAACAAAAGTTTACTTTGCCTGTCCGACGTTTGCTCTTGATTTGATGGTTTTTCCCTGGATTTCCCTTGATTTTTGTGCTTCTGCCATGGGTAAGTATAGCTACGTAGTTAAATGGTTTCTTTTTTTGTCTCGAGTCTGCACATGGTGTTTTATTTTGAAAATCGTCTGGAACTCGCCGCAGATGTACCCTGTGGAATTTAGGGGTATCAGAACTAAATAAAAGGGAACAACCACCAGATTGAAATTTCTCTTAGACAAAAAAGTGAATACATATTGCACATACAAGTTTAAAAAAGAAATCTCATAGTTTTTAAGCAGATACAGACTAACTTCTGCCACTGATATCAACAAAGTAGAACAAGTGCTGCGTCTATCATGCTCAACAGAAAATATGCTCCAGCATACCAGCTCCCTGCCTCCGCTCTGCACACGCACACCACAGATACTGTGCACAAGATGGCCAGGAGGTACAACCAGCCATCCCATAATATGTCAGAAAGATGATTGATATAAAACTGCCATTTGTGGTGAGTGAAGCGTAAGAGCGCTATCACCATCACAGAATGATAATTATTGATTTCTGCACTGTGGCGTCCGCGTGGCTCCAAGGAAAAGTCAGATTGAGGGAGTGAACAGTGCTGCGCGTCACGCTCGCTGCTCGAGAGACGCACAGTGAAACCCAAGAGGCTACGGGGCACACTCAGCCAGCTGAGAGATTCCACATCAGGGGAGACACTTACACAGTCATGTGCTGTTTCCCTGCTACACAGTTTGCACCGACTCCTTCAGTTTCCACGGAAAAAAAAAAAACTCCTCCTGCAGAATGGACTTGAAGAATCCTAACAAAGTTGCAGTACAACATGTAGAGCATTTCATATTGTTTATCGGACTCTAAAAAAAATAGTTAAAAAAATAAAATGATGGCGGACAAGCAGCCAGTACTGAAGGTCGGACATTCAGATGAATCGGAGAGATAACTCTGGACCAGAAGAGTGCAGTGGATGAGACTGTGTGCAGGCCGCCGTGGCGTCTGCACCGGCCTTCAACAATCTTCACAGACTTCTAACTCAAAGGCAACCATACACAGTAGAATTCCAGCTTATAGAATTGCTTAACTAATAAACAGTCCAGTCACCAGAGTAAAATGTTGGCATTGTACATTTCTGCAAACGACTGATATGTTACATTTGTACCTTTCATACGGATCATATCAACGTTTCTAAAGTGAGGTAGTTCAGATCACATGTGAGCTGAGTTTCTCATCAGGAGGAGATGGGGGCGGTGGATGGTGTGTAACCTGGGAGACGACTGTTCCAGACCAACAAAATCTGGTATTTTTTAATGAGAGGTCAGGACATTTCCAGATGTGGTTGTGTGACAAAAATGGGTATTTTTTAACGAAAGGTCAGGACATTTCCAGCCATGTTTGTGCGTCAAAAGCGGATGTTTTTTAACAAGAGGTCAGGACATTTCCAGCTGTGGTTGTGCGACAAAAACTGGTATTTTTTAACAAAAGGTCGGGACATTTCCAGCTGTGGTTGTGCGACAAAAATGGGTGTTTTTTAACGAGAGGTCTGGACATTTCTAGCTGTGTTTGTGCGACAAAAGTGGGATATTTTAAGCCAAAACCATTCCTTTTCCTTATCCTAACAACGTAGTTTTTGTGCTTAAACCTACAACATGTTAACCACAGCCTTGTCACAGCATACAATTAAAAAGTGAAAAGTTTCAACACATCCGCTGCATATGAAACGTACAAATGTAACATATCTGTGGTTTGCAGAGACGAGCAATGCCAACATGTATTCTGGCGATTGGGTTGATATTGCCTAACTTAATAAAAGCTTTGATTGGTTTCTTAACAGTGAAACTACACCACCTATGTGCCAGTATAATACTGAGAGTTTTAATTGATGCCATTTGTTCTGTAATAATAAGAATTATAACAATAACAGTTGATATTATTTTTACAAAATACTATGCACAATATACATAAAGCAACTGTTGTGACTAAATCAGTAAATGCTTCAATAATTGGCACATTTATCACTGCTAACAGAGATATCACAGTGCACTGGGAGCTACCGCTACATTAAATACTCGTACAGCTACTGTACTGCTGAGGATGAACATCTGTCTGTCTGTCTGTCTGTCTGTCTGTGCAGGCAAACCACCCTCACACTAGATAAAATCATTTTGTAGACATTAAAGTCAAGATTACTATTTATGTCCTCTGTAAAATACTAGTAAGCAAGATATCTGATCATGTCCCTTTAACTTATTGAGGAGAAACAGTAGTTGTGGTCTTTGTGCATGCTCTTTCCTTGTTGCTCTTGAAGCAGGCAGACTTATGAACTGAAAATAAATGAAAGAATGTGTTTGTATTGAATAAACCGCCCCTGTGATGAGCACAACAAAAAAATGCCAAAGGAGGCACAGGATCTCATCTGGCTCCACATCCCCAGACCAATGATGCGTAGTGTGACCGTGTCATTCGCCAAGAGCCTCGGAGTAAAATCAAGGTTCAGTCAGAGAGCCCCCCTGCACTTCAGACCACCGTACTGATGCCGCTGTGCTTGGGCTTGGTGCTGCTGGGGGCCTGGGAGGGTGGCGGCGGCGGGCCGTGGTGGTGGGGGCCGTGAGCTGGGTGGGAGGAGGAGTGCGCCGAGTGGCTACCGTGGCCGTGCTGTGCGTGAGGGTGAGGTGGGTAGGCCGGTTGCTGGCCGTGAGGCGGAGCCGGGTGGTACTGGTGCGGAGGGTGCTGCAGGTGGGCCGGCGGGTGGTAGTGGTGGTGGTGGTGGTAAGGCGGGGGGTTCTGGGTCACGTGGCAGAACTGACCGTGGTGAGGGGGCACGGACGCCGATGTGTCCGTCTCCGCCCGGGCCGTGTGGTGCAGGTTGGCGGGGTGAGGGGTGTGGGAGATGAGGGTGGGGTGCAGGGGCTGCTGGGTAGGGCTGGGGGACTTCACTCGCCTGGTGCCGAACAAAGACCCGAGCAGCGAAGAGGAGTTGGGCAGGGACTGGCCGCTGTGGTGGGACGGGCAGTCTCGGCCGGAGGGGGTTCTCCGCCGCATGTGAGGACTGCTAATGATGGACCCCTGCAAGAGAGAGCATGGTCAGATCAGGAGACACGGCATAACGTCTGCTCTTCGGAGTAGATAAAAGTGAAGGTATACTTGCTGCAGATTCAAATTTCAACATTTGTTGGAAAGAAAAAAACATCCCCCCACTGGTTTTGGCTTCTGCAGTGTCATGGAATGTAGGCCTATGAATAACTTTTTTTTGCTTTTTGTGTGTCATTTTACACCATGTATTTTCACCCCATCTGCATCAAAATTACACGCTCAGAGCAACTGCTCCGGAAGGTGACATAGTATAAAGACCGAGAAAGTACATTCAGGGTGGGCGTGAGGGGAGGTGGACGTATCACACAAACACAGGACTTTCACACAGGAGATAGGTGCTCGTGTCCCATGTGCAACAAGTGATCTTAACGTAACATGGTTTTGGTTATTTACGTTTAGTACATAATAGGGCCACACCATATGAGGAAAATATGTGATAATGCTGTTGAATTTCGCGACAACGATTAGTGGTCGACCGATATGTGTTATTTAATGGCCGATGCCAATACCGATATTTAGAGCAGGGTGGCTGATGGCCGATTTATAATGCAGATTTTGTTTTTTGGGTTGTTTTTTTTGCATCTGATAAAATAGCCTATAACAATTTAAAATTGCCTGAACATGTATTTAACACCTATTCAGCAGATAGCAGCATCTCTTTGTTTCTGAAATATATAAACGTACATAAATAAAAACAATGTTACTGCACAGGACCACCAAGCAGCATCTCTTTGTTTTTGGTCCTTTTGTAGATCTGCATCAGACGTAATGTTTCCAGAAAAGTGAAAACTGAGAGAAATGTTTACAGAAAAAAGTCTGAATTTTTCCATTAAAAAAGTAGGAATGTTTACAGAAAAAAAGTTGTAAATTTTCAAGAAAAAAGACCTAATATTTGGAGAAGAGAGTAGTCATTTTCCAGAACAAATGTTGTAATGTTTGGAGAAAAAATACTCTTCACTTTAATCTCAAAATGTCATTAATCGGCCCGATTAATCGGTCTGTCCCTAATAACAACATTACTTGTGATAAATAAACAGATATTAAAGTTTGATATTAAAGACTGTTTTGTTGCCTAAACATAAGTTTTGTTCACAACGTTAACCACCTGTTTAAAACTGCGACCATGTGAAGCGTCACACACTTCGTCTGAAAGTGACGTCAATGGTTCCTGAAAGCGTCTGTATGTGAAGAGTCGGTAATGAGAACGGGGTGTAAAATGACGTGAAAGCTTAAAATGCATAGACTTGACATGTGAAATATGCAAAAAGTGGCGGCATGCACAGGCTTGTTGAATTCTCCACACTGCAGCACCAACTGCATGAGCAGCTGATCTCAAATCTTGCACAATTGCTTGTGTTGCCTTGTGGAAAAGCTTCTCCGTTTCCTTTCCTGGTTCACTGCTTTTGTTTGTCTATCCGTGCTAACATCTCACGGTCGACTCTCTCTAAATGGTTCGGAGGCTCAGCTTGCTGAGCGTGTCAGAGTCGGTGGTATCTGAGCTGTCATGAGCAGACAAACTGCTCCTGAGTCTTCAGACTCTCTCTCTGACTGCTGATGCTGTTCCTGTCACTGATCTGGTTTCCAAGGTTACAGTACTCTACACTCGTTAATTTTCATGTGCCCCCGTGCACTTTGGAGACTTTATAGAACAATCTGAAGCTGCAGCCTGTATACAGTACACACATTTGTATGCAGTACAGTTTTTAACTGTCAAGTTCGGGTTCACCAAGAGTGCACGACTGAGTTAACTGATGTTTCTAAATTCACACTCAGCAAGACAAACAAAGACTTCCTGGGATTTCTTTTTATATATAAGGGTACAGTAACACAGAATAACAAGATAAACAATCAAAACAAAGGTTTATGTTAAAGAAATGAAGCAAATATTTCAGAGCCATGCACAACATGCAAACTAAGCTATTATGGTTCTTCTATTGTCATTCTACAACACAGGGTTGCACAACAAAATGCAAGTGTGGGGGAATGCCGACTGCCATCTACTGTAGGTAATACACTGACTATGGATAAATACCTCCCACTTCAAAAAATCTAAACTATCCCTTTAACCCTTAGAGACCTGCTGGACACTCCCGGCCGACTTACTGTCTTTCATAGGCTGTAGCAGGATGGATGTTGGAGCTAGAGTAACTATATTGGTATCATCTGAAACTAGAATCTGTTGGCACCAACCATGTCATACTAGCTTGTCGGGAAGGATGCTAAATAATGCTCCAAAGTTAGGCTACATTTTGGCAAGGGAAACTGGCATGGCCATTTTCAAAGTGGACCATTGACCTCTGACCTCCAGATATCTGAATGAAAATGTGTTCTACGGGTATCCAAAAGTCTCCCCTTTATACAAATGTCAACTTTATGATAATCCCATGAAGGTTGGGGCAAAAACCTGCAGTTTTTGTCATGCAGTATAAATGTGTTATTTTTGCCTCTTCTAAAATGATGTATTTGAGTATTTTTGAATACTGGGGTCCATAAACAGTGTTGAATTACATAATACGTATCACTGGAAAGATGAGACTCTTGTGGATTCAATGAGCCCAATTGTTAGCATGTGTGATGATGTTAGTCTCCATAGTAACCATTTCATTGTAGTGAGACCATTTTTTGAACCTCGACCTCACTGTATAAAATGAGCTGTTGTGACCTCTATAATCACAGCCTCATGAAACTTTACAAACACAAACTACAGACCGAGGACATTCACAGGATGGAGAGCTTTCCTATGTATATACACAATGAGGGAGTTTCTGAGCAGTTTCCAGAACAGAAGTGCTCGCCATCTGATTTGATTCTTTAACTCTCATGTTGACAAAGTTTTCAACTAGCCTATAAATTACAACAGTGTCATAGAATTCCTGAAATTCAGTTATAGGTTTTTGCTTTAGTGTGTCACTTCAAGATCTTTAGTGGCCCCACCTGGCCACCTCGATGAAAAATTTCTGGTGACGACACTGCTTTGATTAGAAATGTCTTTGTAATAAAAAACAAATCTGGGAGAAATTGTATATATGTATTGTATAAATAAATAAATAAATAAATAAATATATATATATATATATATATATACACATATGTATATATGTATATATATGTATATATGTATGTATGTATAGTATGTGTATGTGTATATATATATATATATATATATATAAATACACACACATTATCTGATAAGGTGAAAACCTTCAGCCCTATGGTAGATGCTACAGTACTATATGCAGGTGTATGTCACATGACCTCACCCCCATCAGAGTGAGACACACTGCATCATGATTACTAACGTCTCTTTTGTCAACACAAACCCATTGTCATATTTTCTTGGTCTGCCTTGCTGCTGTTTCCTCCAGTTTGTACGTCTGTTTTCATGCTGGAGCTTTGACTTGTTTACGTTAGTTTAACTTTGACGTGTGTAATGATGAGCGCACTGTGTAGTGTGTATGGTACCTCTGTCTGCACCATGGCGGGCCTCTGAGTTCGGAGCGTCTTGACGGTCTGGAAGAGGTCGACCACTCCCTCGTACCTCATCCTCTCCAGGACGATGCTCAGAGTGATGAACACACCCGTCCTCCCAACACCAGCACTGCAGGACACACGCATCATTAGACTCATTACAAATCAACAAGTTCATCACACACGCACACACACACACACACACACAGTTACCTGCAGTGCACAGTAATCGGTCCATCTTGTCCGAATTGTTCTTTAGTTTTATGGACTTGTCCGATGAAGTCGATGAATCCCTCCCCAGTTTTGGGCACTCCTTGCTCCGGCCAATCAGTGAACTGAAACTGTCTGATGGTCCTCGACTGACCATCCTGACCCACACACACACACACACACACACACTGTAAGTAACTTACACACACTCCTGTTAGAGACCACATTACCAACAAG
>JAOVVB010192495.1:0-11034 GCA_028570985.1 Heterobranchus longifilis | reverse complement strand
AAATAGTATCTAACATCGATATATTTCAAGGTATTGTATCGAAGTTAGAAATTCCAGTAGTATGACAGTACTACTGTGTATTAGAGTCCAGGCCGCTGTCAGACTCTCATTCTTCTTGTTATTATTTGTGTCCAGCCCACGAGTCCTCTGCGGGGCTGGTTTGTTCCTCCGTTCGGAGGGAACCCTTGGTGGGTGTACCTGGCGGCCTCGCTGCCCGCTCTGCTGGTCACCATCCTGATATTTATGGACCAGCAGATCACTGCTGTGATCGTCAACAGGAAAGAGCACAAACTCAAGGTTGGTGCACCGCCTCAAAGTTTTATTCATTTAAATAATTCTGGGATGAAATCTAATTAATAAATTCGAGGATGAGATTTAGAATTTTATAAAGGGTCAAGAGACCAAAGTGCAACCTCACCCCCTGCCCCTTTTTAAGAAATGTAAGAAATGATTAACCACCCAAGTGTGTAAAATTTTTCTACATTTTCTGTAATAATTTAACTGTTAAAACTATATTTTCTGCAAATTGTCCCTGCATGATTGTCTTAATGTTGTTTAATGCCTTTCAATAAAATGTAATCATTTATGCTGTATTTAGAGCTGCAGCTATCAACCGACAGAAAAATAATCGCCAATTATTTTGATAATTGATTGATTTTTCATGCAAAAATGGCATATAATGCTGTTTTCAGCTTCTCAAATATGGATATTTCTTGATTTTCTCTGTTTTATGTCGTATTAAACTGAACGTCTTTTGGTTTTGGAAAAAACAAGACATTTAAAGACATCACCTTGGACTTTGAGAAACTGGGATGGACATTTTTCGCTATTTTCTGACATTTTATAGACCAAACAATTAATCTATTAAGCTAGAAAATAACAGATTAATCGATAATGAAAATAATCGTTACTTGCATCCCTAGCTGTA
This sequence comes from Heterobranchus longifilis, assembly GCA_028570985.1. Classification (NCBI taxonomy): domain Eukaryota; kingdom Metazoa; phylum Chordata; class Actinopteri; order Siluriformes; family Clariidae; genus Heterobranchus; species Heterobranchus longifilis. The sequence continues at coordinate 10,106 of JAOVVB010192495.1, read as the reverse complement.
TTATATTTGTATACATTTTATAATGTAAGCACCTTCTCATTCAGTTCAATTTTATGTATCGTGTCATTTCATAACAAGTGTGTGCATCATAAGATCATTTTAAATTGGAGAAATCCTCTCTTGGAAAACTGAGAATCTCATTCTTCTGCTCTCTTTCCTCCGTCTCCTCTCAGAAAGGAGCAGGCTATCACTTGGATTTGTTCTGGGTGGCCGTCCTGATGATCATCTGCTCTTTCATGGGCCTGCCGTGGTACGTGGCTGCCACCGTCATCTCCATCGCCCACATCGACTCTCTGAAAATGGAGACCGAGACGTCGGCCCCCGGGGAGCAGCCCAAATTCCTGGGTGTCAGGTGAGTTAACGCTAATGTCGGCTTTTGACCGCACCAGGTAGATAATTACATTTATTTTGGATTCCCAGGTGAAAATAAATCATTTAGCAGGTGGTTAGAAGGCAGTGTTTTTAGGACAATGGGCCCGTGATGCTCTGTGTGAAGTCCATACCAAACGTTTATATGCACACAAAAGACAAAGTTGCATGTGTCATGCACAGTTTCCCTAATTAATTTGAAAATGTGCGCAAGTGGACAAGCCTTGTTTCCTCCTGCTACACTCCCATGATTAACATAAATCATCAATGCAGAGCCTCTTTTGTACACAAAGACAGAATATTATTTTCCAACAATAAGAAAAGGAAAAAAAAGACAGAAATAAGCAATCTGACTTTATCAATCAGGAGGGAGAGAAACAGAAGAACACAAAAAGAGAGAAAGCAATCATAGAAAATCACAGAAAAGGAGAGAAAAAGGGGGGAAATGTATACAGTATACTTGCACATAAATTGTACTTGAGAGAAAAACGTGTATGGCTACCATGACTGTTCTTTAAAAGTCTTTAAAATGATGTATCATGACATCACAGATCTGTGATGTAGTCGATGGCATGTGGTTAATTATATTACTAATATTGGAAATATTATTATAGATTACCAATATAAGTATTTGCAATTTAGTATAGTTTTTCAAAGTACACTGAGATACAGCTCAGAATTAACTTTTTTGTAACCTTTTTGTAAATATACTTAAATACATTGAAGTTCAACTTAATTGCATCTATTTTGAAGTACACTTTTAAAAGTGCATGTTAAATATACTTTAAATTAAGCACAACAAGGAAAAGTATACTTATAATAATAACTTTAGTATACTTAATTTCTAACAGACTAACGTATACTCCTTTTACCCACCTCATCAACTACCACTGCACCACAGGATATGAATAATTCTTCACACCTTTTTTTTTAATCTCCATTTTGTGTGTACACAACAAGAAAGTCATACGACTGGGAGCCAAAGTTTGACAAGACAAGTTATCTCTCGTGAATTTGGTTGTCTGGATTAAAGTGTCGTTATAGAAACATGGTGTGAACTCTTGACTAGATCTTCTGCCTTTCATGCTTGTGAGGGTTATTGATTAATTTAGTGTTTTTCCTCTTTTCTCCACCAATCCAGGGAGCAAAGAGTCACCGGTATCTTTGTGTTCCTCCTGACGGGCCTCTCAGTCTTCATGGCTCCGATCCTCAAGGTAGGGCTCCGACTTCTTAATTCTTCCGTGGAAACATGGATTACTGTCCGCCTCTTTTAGGACAAACTCCTGTCAACACTCTTACATTTCAGATAATTTCAAATCTTGTATTCATCCGATTAGGAGCTGCCATAGTTGAAGTAATTCAAAGTGAAATAAGCATGTTCATCGGAGCTTAAGCCGAGTGCCTCCTCGAGTTTCCATTCCCACATTAAGCTGCAAAACAAAAAAATATGAAGTCAAAGAGAGGAGATTGTTGGAGCCGGTACTCCCCCTTGTGGACATTGTGACCCTGGGAAAGATGTTTATTATGTTAAGTTATGACTTATGCTGTTTCAAATGTTTTTGTCATCTGCCGTGCTTAATCTACTTCTGGTTTAAATATTCATTATGCATTCAGATGACAAATTTCTGCACTAACTTGCCTGACGTTCCCGTTTTTCGGGGACAGTCCCTGTTTTTTTCGTGACTTGTCTCTGGATGGAGCTGTCCCTGGAAATGTCCCCCGTTTTTTTTAACTGTGCGTTAAAAGCAGACCGCGAAGTGAAATAGTATTTTAGGTGGCAAGAATGACCGGGCAGCAGAGCCCACGGGGAGAATTTCTGTCTCAAATGTGATGAAAGTGAGCTAAATATTAAAAATGTGTGAGAAAATTGTAATCGAAATTTTACATTTGTCTTCTCTGTCTTGTAACTGTTACAGTACAACAGTTACCATGGTCAAAATATAACCAGAATTGTCCCTCTTTTTTTATTTAATAATGATATTGGATATTTTAATGATGTATAGTGAGCGCCAAACTGGAACTGTCCCCAGTTTTAATTTCAGAAATCTGGAAACCTTATGATTGTAGTATACTGCTTTAAAATTCCAAGGTATACTGAGCAAGTTTGCCAAACCTGCACCAGTAACAGCCAAGTGATGCACTGAGGTGTCTACTAAAAGAACCGTCTTAGAAAAGTTGCTTGTGGACTATTTTTAAACCTGATGCTAAAAATAAACATTCTCATCACCTGTATGTAGCGCGCGCTAACATCTTTAGCATCTCTTAAACTTCTCATGTCTTTTAGAACTGATTTAACCTGAACTGATGTTACTGCAGCCAGTCATAATATCACATTATTAACTGTTTGTTTCATCGTGTCCTTCAGTTCATCCCCATGCCTGTGCTCTATGGTGTCTTCCTCTACATGGGTGTGGCGTCACTCAACGGTGTCCAGGTGAGTCTCACCTGTTGGGTGTCTGCTCACCAGTGTGTTGAATAATGTAATGGATTGTCCAAACATTTACTCATTGAAGAAATAATTGCATTACTTTACCAATTACAAAAACAAGATATTGTGGTTTAACAAGCAGCCAGCCTACAGTTAAGAAGTATTTTACTCAGTCAATGTTAGCTCAACAAAACCTACCTGAATGTAGGCCATGGATGGATAATAAGACCTGGGCATGGCACCGCCGCTCAGCCTCGCAGACTTTTTTTTTCTAGTGGCCGCTCGCTCGGTATTGCAACGAAAAATGCCCCTGCGACACAAAAAGCATTTTCCCCATAGACAACCATTGTAAAAGAGACGTCTGTAAAACTGACAGGACACCTCAAACTGCAAACAAGCTCAATTATGACTCTTTCTATTATGAATACTTTTAATCCATAGAGTTTTATGTTTGTAAAACTTCACTTGAGCTAACTCAAAGATTTTGAGTCAGGAGGTGTATTTGTCCTATTTTGTTCTATGCTATAATTAATTAATTAATTACATTTTTTTAAGGAAAACACAGACTAAAATATATACAAATCAACATACAAAAACAAAATGTAAAAAATGCAAACAAAACCCAAGCACTGCCCCTGCCTCCTGGGGACAGCACGCACACGCACACACACACGCACACACATGCACACACACACACACGCACACAGGGAAACAGATCGGCGGTTAAAAGGATAGGAATCAAACTAAAATATTTTTAAGGGATTCAGCTGCAGAGTGCCAATTGTTTAAGCTAAGTTCAGTAGCCCCATTAATTCAAGCAGTTAATTACTGAATTTCAAATTGTAATCCCGTTACTGGAAAAAGTAACTACATTACTGTGAAGCATTACTAACATGTTACTTCCGAGCACTTCTGCTAACAAGTCAAAGTTAAAACCGTCTGTAGAAGCCTCTCTGACAGTAAGGAGGACATAAATTAAAGAAGTGATGAGCTCAGTGAAAAAAGAGATGTCTGCAGCATCTTGCATGTTAAACGTCTGACTGCAGCGTGTCCGCTCTCGTGACCCGTTTGCCTGTTTGCTCGTGTCAGTTCATGGACCGCCTGCAGCTGCTCCTGATGCCGGCCAAGCACCAGCCGGACCTGATCTACCTGCGGCACGTCCCCCAGAGACGCATCCACCTCTTCACCTTCATCCAGGCCCTGTGCTTGGCCCTCCTCTGGATCCTCAAGTCCACCGTGGCTGCCATCATCTTCCCTGTCATGGTGAGAAATGACTGAATGTAGCTCAACACAATTACACACGGCTCTATCTGAGCACGAAAGCTATACTCGCACTACTTCTGTGTCTGCAGATCTTGGCATTGGTTGCGGTTCGTAAGGCGATGGACTACGTGTTCTCCCAGCACGACCTCAGCTACCTGGACGACGTCATCCCGGAGAAAGACAAGAAGAAGAAAGAGGACGAGAAGAAAAAGAAAAACAAGAAGAAGGGAAGCATAGACAGTGAAATCGAATTTGTAAGTTTACCATTTTAAATTACATGTATAGCCATTTTAACTCCAGACAATGTCTGTTGCCCTTTCACACATGTAGCACACAACAGGAGATTGTCCGTGTCAGATGCGTTGTCACTTACTGGTCGTGCAGCCAGATTCACATATTCAAATACAGCAGTAAAACAAATCCAAACACGACAAAGTCCAGGACTTATTTCCATCGTGGTCCCTGTTATTCCATCTCTCCACTTAGACATTTTTGTGTGTTTTGTGTAAATGATCCTTCTTCTTCACCCTCGGATGTTTGTCTTCTTCCGGCGTCGTGCCAGCCGGATGACAGAAGCGTCATCAACATGCACACTCACGCCCACAGTGACCGGCTCTGTTCATACATGGGCTCAATCTGACATGACGCAGGCTTCGTACTCGGGAGCAGGCAGGGTCAAGTCTGTTTCAATGTCCGGTCCGAATGATTCAGACATTTGCATTCTCACGTACAACTCCTCCGGGTCTGGAGAAGTTCAGGGTTTCAGTGCATGTGTGAAAGGGCTGCTTATGCAAAGTTTAGCTAAAAACCAAAATCTATTTTCATGTGATTGTCTACAGCCTCGTGTAGATCCTCACCTTAAAGTCCATGAGTGTTAATGTTGTCCCTCCCTCCTCCCACAGTCTGACTACCCCTACCATGAAAATGTCCCCAGTATAAAAATCTCCATGGATATGATGGAGCAGGAGCCCATGTTGGGTGATAAATCTATGGATAGTGAGTACCAGTCAGGGCAAGACTTCATGCTCACAGCCTTCCTGCATGCACTACATTTAACAGCTTTACAGATCAATATGCTTTTCTGACTATTCTTTAACACTGCTTTTACCTGCCACTTAACACAGATTGTTCGTACTATCATGCCCCTATAAGCAGCTTTACAGCGCTTGCCTTCTTTTCTTTTTCTGCTGATCCATTTGAAATTTCAGAGTGTTTGTTGAGTATGTTTTTAAAGTTCTTTTCTTCTCCCCACAGGAGACAAATCCCAGACTTTCCTTAACCCACATTCATCATGCTGAGCACTACTTTGAGTCTTCCACAGTGGCTGAGTGAGTGAGTACCAGCCGGCTCTCGTGTTTAGTAATTCATATTGTATGATTTCAAATTTAATTTTCATACAGCACCACATTTATATTGCTCTATACAGTGGTGAAAGAAGTACTCTGATCTTTTACTGCGATACCACAGTGTAGAAATGCTCTGTTACAGGTAAAAGTCCTGCATTCAAAACCTTAAAAGTACAAAATGGAAACCTGGAAATGTACATACTATTTGGAACTTTATGGAAACACCTGGAATAGATTATTTCCAGGATATTTGGTTATTTTAATCAATGTTGTCCAGGAAAATTTCAATTGTTTTAGCTCCTCACACAGATACACGCCTACATAAACGAAAATGCTCCCTTTTCATTTTTGCTCCTGTGTCAGTCAATCTGCGGATTCTTTTCAGTGTCAAGTCTATATTTTCCGCAATTAAATGACCGTGTGCAAGTATGTCCTGTATTTTCAAGAAAACCTCCCAGAAATGTCCTGGAAAAGGATTTCTTAAAAAAGAATGGGATTCCTGTTAAAAGTACAAAAAGTAAAAGTACTCATTACGCAGAATGATGGATTATAATTACTGATGCATTCATGTGTTCATCACTTTAATGCTGCAGCTGGTAAACACGGAGTTCATATTAATTACTCTATATACTGCTGGGTAGATTAATTTGAAATAATATATTATGATCTATTAGTTGATAAATATTTAGTTTTAATAAATGAAATCTGCAAAGTAACTAATGGTGTAAAAAAGTACTACACTGTACGGTGGCCCTGTGGGTCAAAAACAAAAACATTTGAGAAAATGACGATAACATTTCAGATATTTTTGCGTTTTCTGAAATGTTTTTGCATTTTCCGAAATGTTTTTGCATTTTCTTTAACGTTTTTGTGTTTTGACCCTCAGGGCCACCGTAACACTGCCTTCCAAAATGTAGAGTAGAAGCATTAAATGGAAATACTGAAGTACTAGTACCTCAGAATGATACTACTAAAGTATTGGATGTTGAATGTTCCAGCACTGACTCTGTGTCTCTTGCTCTTTCAGTCTCCACAGAGCTTCATACACTAAAGGTTCTCCTCAGATTCGAGTTGACACGGACTCTGAAGATCACACCTTCTTCTGGAGGAAAGACTCCGAAACTGATCTGTGAACCAATTATCCAAGCATCCTCTTTTGTACTGTAGGAACAGTAATTTTTTTAATATTCCCTGTGTGAGGATTTAAATCAGAATGGGTGGGAGTATTTGTCTTAAAATTTGAAACACTTTGGTGGTACTGAATTTTAATGAGGGCTGACAGGATACGTTTGAACATTCTTCATCCGCGTGAGTTCTCGCAGAAAACAAAAAGGGCTACTCACGGTCATCTGTATGCAGTTTTTATGGAACATTAATATCTTATGAATGTGTGCGCTTATGATTTATAATAAGCATCCAGCTAAAGATGTTTTATCGTAAAAGATGTCCGGATGATACACTAGGTTTGTAGAATACAGATGGATCAGGAGGAGCTTCTTCCAAATAACACCAAGTAGTTTTAATATAGTAGTTATTTTTTTAATGTTCCTTGTGGATTTAAAATCATAACTGCAAGAGTAAAACACAGTGGAGGTACTGCAAAGGGGATACACACAAAGAAAACTGCCTGTGTTGAACAAAAGGGCTACAAAAGGTCGTCTGTGCACAGTCATGAGCGGACATTCATTTTGTATTTATGGGCATATAAATTATTTATCAAGCATCCATCTAAGGATGCATATTCATAAAACACATCCAGAATACCATGTGTGTTTCAGTATGGTAAGAAGTAAATGGTTCAACACCACGCAGACTGGAACTTCTGTCTTTTTTTTTTCTTCTTTTTTCTATATTTATTATATTTAAACTCTCGGCAAATGAATTTGCTGTTTGAACCTAAAGTACCATTTAACTTCCCCATTTGTGCAAATTTGAAGATATTCTTTCTGTGGTCTGTATCCACTCGGCTGTCTTTTCCCTGTTTTAGGGAGGTCTAGATGTATTATACCTGTATGTAGCTCTACCTCTTATATTTCTGTAGGTGCCAGGCATTATATATTAAAAACATCTGTTGTACAATTATTTGTGATCAAACACTGATTTATTTTTTTCAACTGGCACTGCATAGGATCTCTGAAGTTCCTTTCTGCTCTGTGACACTTAATATATTTTATTTTTGTTTGTCAATATGAATTAATTATGTATGCTTTTGCCGTGTTTTAAAGGGTAATTCCACCAAAATTACATTTTAGGTTTTTAATCCCAAAAGCAAAAACATGTAAGATTTTTTTTTTCTTTTTTTTTTCCATTTATGAAGTTGGGGAAAAAGTGACGGCCTGTAACATTCTCATACACTTGACTGTGAACTCGAACCTAAAAGCCTATTTGAGTTGACTTTTCCTTTTTAAAATGTGATCATATTTAAAAAGCTGTTAATGTGATTAATTTTCAATCTTTTGAGTACATTTTTGTTTTGTTTTTTAAAATTGTGTGTGTGTTTTTTTTTTTTTTTTTTTTTAAAGAAAAATGCAAATCAACAAACAATCACTGTGAGGCAATGCAATGCTGTGACTTCCATTCCCGGAAGAACTGCTGCTTTATAGCATACAGGGTAAAGTGCAACAGCTTCACTTTAAAAATTGACATTTTGCGTGGACACTATCTTCAATGCATTATTATCTAAATTCCATTTAGTGACAGTTTGAGGTCTTAAATGTTCCTGTTTTAATTCAAATGACTTGATTTATGCTTCTATTGCTGAGTGAAGTACTCTGTAACTTAAACTGATTCATATGAATGCATATCTGACTGCAATACATCTCAATCATTTGAAACGCATATATTCCTGGAAGAAAAATACGTGCACAATCAGCACTGTTTCTGATTTGTAGTGCAAATAAGGGCTTTAATTAATGCTTTCACAATCGCATCAATATCCAAATGTTTTGAACCAAAAATCAAAAACCACACTGTCTTCCACTTTGTTCTGTGATCTGTATATCTTGACTTTTTGACTTCTGATTCCACAATCAATGTAATATTTTTGAACTCTTGAAACCAATTTTATACAACCATCATATGTGCTCAGTAACCAAACTGTAGGTTACCCAGAAGGAAGCAGATGTCTGTTTTTTATGGAGTTTTGAATGAGAGCAATAAAACAGTCCAAATGATTCTTAAATACATGGTTGTGTGTGTTTTTTTTTTTAATCAATATGATAATAGTTTGGACCATGCAGCTCATAAAGGATGGGTTTAAGATTCTGACATTCACAACTTCCAAAAATCTTTTTTTTTCTACAAAATAACCTAGATATTGCTACTGATGGACAATATAATCCAAACACACCGAGTCAAAGTTGTATCAGTTTTACAGCGTTGTTTTGTGTACAATTTACTTTTGGCAAGTTTCAGAGACTTAAAAGGTAGCTAGCCAACTAATTTAATTTCTGCAACAGTCAACATTTGTATTTTTATTATAAGTAATTCTTAAAGTCACTGAGAATTTAGATTAGATAACTTTATTATCCACTTGCATGGAAATTTTGCTTCAGCTTCACAGACAGGCCTACGTACTTAAACCACTTAAAAAAAAGAAAATAAAAAAAATCACAGACGTACATGCACTATATATATACACAACGTTGTGCCAGTTATGTGCATGAATAAATGTTTCCTGTACAAAAGAAAATGTAATCTGAAATTTCTAAGAAGTACGTGATAAGAATATTGACCATCTGCTTTTGGGAGACACGTGGAGTTTTTCTTGTTTTTAAGGAGATGGATTGGGTTGAATTCAAACTCCGAGCTAAGCCGTGCTCAGTCTCACAGAAAGATAAGAAAGGATGGCTGCATAGTTTCCATGATCACAGGACTTGGGTCGGCTGTAACGAAACTAATTGGCTCATCATTATGAGTCACTGTGTTCTTGTCGCTGCCAGGAGGAAGAAATGTGTGATAATGAACTGCTCTGGTTTGGGAGAGAACATCAATGGGTTTTCCCTGACATTTGTTCAGGTTAAAGTTATTGGATATTGCGTGTGTTGCCCGAGTGATTGAATATAAGTGATTGTTTGACCGTCAAAGCTCAGGAGGAGATTATCTGACTGGCTTTTTCCTTAAAAACATCCTGAACCTCTGCATCCGTTCATCACTTAACAGCAGACTCTTCTCACAAGTGTAATAAATCCAACATATTTGTAACATTACATTCTGCTGAATACTGCCAATGTCATGTACTTTCACTAGTAAATACAGCAAATGCATAACAGATACATTATGTAAATATATGTATTGGTTTGTCGTCAGTGGTGGAAGAAATACTCAGATCCTTTAAGTAAAAGTAGAAATACCACAGTCTAAAAATACTCCAATACAAGTAAAAGTCCTGAATTTAAAATGTTACTGAAATAAAAGTAAAGAATTATTATCAGCAAAATGTACTTAAAGTATCAAAAGTAAAAGTATGTATAATGCGGAATGGCTCCTTACAATATGCTGTATTATTATGGAATAATATATATTCTATATAATATATATAGTATTCTATATTTATCACTAATTAATACATGTACAACTATTTAGTGTTGTAGTTCATCAATCTGGAGCTAATTTTAGATACTTTGTATACTACTGGGTAGATTAGTATTATAGTACTGCATCATATGTATACTACTGGGTAGATTAGTATTATAGTACTG
>JAOVVB010192485.1:2500-11034 GCA_028570985.1 Heterobranchus longifilis | reverse complement strand
AGGGGGGGGGGGTTGTTAGGTTTGGGGGGTCGCTCGTTGTTTCAAGTTCAGTAAAGTGGAAGATGAAGAAAAGAAAGACGGAGAAGCTGTTAGAAACAAGGTGCATGAACTTTACTTTGGGTCTTGAGGAGGACACACGTCCTGGTCCTGGTCCTGGTCCTGGTTTTCTTGTAGCTCCTGGTGTGTTTGTGTTAGCTGTTAGCAACATGCTATCGCTAGCAGCCTGCTACGTTACCGTCCATCATCGTGCTACAATAAAGGCAGAGTAAAACACCTGCTGGTATGATTAAGTATGCAGGTTTTACTGTTTTAGTAGAAAGATGTTTATATATAAATATAATATATATTTATAGTCTGTGAACTCTCTCGTCCCGGAGCTCGTAACGTAAAGCGATCCGTCATTTTCCCGGGAGTTGGTGCCCGGTGGCTTATAGGGAACCAATTATATTGTGCAATCAACATTTACTTCATAATGATAAGTTAAAGCATAAACGTAATCCATTGCCACTTTAAGATACAGTTATTTGAGGGTCTCATTTCGGTGCTTTTTAAAACGGCAAATAGCTAAATAGCATCGTGCTAGCAGCTACATGTCACTTCTAAACTACGGTGGCTCTACAGGCTCAGACAGAACAGCAAGTGAAAAGGCAAAGTCCCAGTGTACATACTACATATTACATAGTAAACATAAAGCCCCTGACTGAAAAAGCAAACAGTTGCTGCAGTAACGTGTGAGTGGAAATGTATATACCAGGTCTATAACACATAATATATTAACATTTCACTCTTTTTCAGTGAAAGTAACGAGCACTGTCTGAGTGATGGCTGTGGTCACACGCATGCTTACATACAGTTGTTTGTGTGTGAGAGAAGACCAGGCTTCCTGCAGCCTGAGAGGGAGATTGGAATCTGACAGCAGATTAACTTTGTGTGCGGTCGAGCTCCACTTGTACATGTGGTTGTTTTCACTTGCACTTGGTTGCAACATCTGCATCTTACCAATCCAAGTACGCTGCTATTGACTAGAGTTGTTCCAATACCGATACCAAAATCAGAAATGCCTCTGATACTGTCTAAAATGCTGGATCAGATATCGGCGATTATGTGAATCTATGCACCGATCTGATTTCATGTAATTTAGCCCCTGAAAAAAAAAAAACTTTAAAGTAGTTTCACTCAGATAAAAGGGCTGTTTTCATGGAAATCAATTACACAGCAAGTCGCGCTGTGCTGCCACTGGCAACGACTGTTTTTAGAATTTATTTCCAGTTTGGTCTGCAAGCAGAAAGTAGAGCTGGGTGATGAATCGATTTTTATCAATTAATTTGAATTCATGGTTTTTGGACGTGTTGGAACATCTCGACTATTGTCATAAAAACACAATAACAGAAACGACCTGATGATGGAATAATCTCATGACTTTGAGGTTGGGTTTTTCTTCTTTGTTTCAGCATGAAACAAAGAGTTGGGAAGGGACTTCAGCTAATGTCGGGGGGGCTCGACTTGAATAACGATGTTAAAGGCAGACTGGATTTGAATACATAAGGAACACTACTGGGTACTAGTCTCGTGTAGCGCTGGGGGGGAGGTCTGGATTGAATGTCTTTCACTCTGGTATAGTGGAAACAACTCCCTGGCCTGTTTATATTTATTTAAACCAATCCCAATCGTCTCGGGCGGCGCTACGCCCCGACTGCAGCGAAGGGACTTTGAGAACCGCACGGAAGGAAGGAGGGACTTCCTCCAGGCTTTATGCCGACAATGCTTACGTACCCAGCCAGACTAAACAGTGGGTTACCTACAGTACTACGGTTGCAAAGGGTCGGAAAATTTCCAGAAAAAATTCCAAGGGAAGTTGAGCTTTGTTTGCACAATTTCAGTTTAAAAATCGTACCTTTTTAATAGTGAACTTATTTAGGAAATACACTAAAAGAAAAGCATTACTAGGTCTTATGGCATGCTTTGGTTAAACATATGTTGATTTAATTGAATTGTAACATGCACTAAAGTGCACTCTTTCATCATATGTACAGATAATTTGCCAGCATCCCATTAAATAGGAATTCAGTAAAATTACAACCCTCTGCACAGGTCATTCTCCCATCACATGTGCTGCCCTCACTGTCTGAGCCAAAGGACTATATGCTTTCATGAAAGTTTTGATTATATTGCAGTGAATATATTTTTTTATATTTCAGTTAGCCAACAGAGCCTAAACAAAGCACACCGTTTATAACTCAACACCCTCTGCTAGTTTTTGCTAGCTATCTGTTAGCATGTGTGGTGTAGCTTGATTGATCATGCTAATTGAGGAGTTTTAGTCAATCTATTTCCATTCATTCTTCATTGTAAAGCATTTTCATTTATAAATTAGTTGTTTACCTTAAGTTTGCACATAGCCCACATTGTTGGCTCAAATTTGTATGTATATTTTAATTGTAATCATGTTATTTCCTGGTAATTCCCATACATTTCTATTAATTCCGATGGAAAGTTTCCACCTTGAGTATTCCTGGAATTTTGCAACCTTATTACCAACCTAAATCGGGTGGGAAAAATGTGGCTCACTCTTACACAACAATCATCCAGTCTTCAGCCTCCTACAACCTCCAGCACTCTGCAGCTTTGACGCTGAAATAGTCTAACTAAAGTGCAAACACAACTGTGAATCTCCTGAGGCTCTGAAACTGCCTCAGCTCTGACTAGGAAAACACCCAAGGTGAGAATTATAGTATTCACACCTACACAAAATCTGCTATATCTGATTTCTTTTGGCTTGAATATCTGATTTCACCTGTTCTTACTAGAAAATACTGTCATTTCAAACAGGACATCAACAGGTCAGCTAAAATGCATCTCAACAAATTAATTCACTTTTCGAAATGTCAGGGAAAGTGTGACTTTATGGTCACCCTTAAAACGCTTTCCACATCCCCCATAAGTTGCAGAGCTTTAGATTAATTCCTCCTATAGTGAAATAAGCAAAACTGGACACCCTGTGGGAGAGCCTTGCCTCGCCTCAGCTGCAGGTGCAACAGCAACACTCAAAGGCTGCTCTACAGGCAAACTGTAATATTTCACATCTGATATTCCTGCTTCTGTCTCTTGCAAAAGCACCCAGCTGTGTAAATTTAACATGCCAGAATGGAATCATCACCAACAGTGAGTTCATTGCACACTAATATTACGCTATTATTCAGAATATGACAATATTCAGAATTTGATAGGAGTCATGTAAACGACAATTCCGTTTGGATATTCTGAAAAAGGCCTTTTTCCAATTTTTCGATCAAGACGTGGAATTTAGAGCATTCTTTAGACATGTATACAGTGCATTCAAAATATGCGTCTCAATTGGGCTTTTTACTGCAGTTTGCACAAGGTTACGGCCAATTTACGACCTGTTTATGGCTTATGGTCAGTTCTGTGTGTTGATATGGTTATTGTATACAAACCAACAATTTGCAAGGCTGGGGTAGATATGCATGCACAAAAGAAAAGCCCACATTTCTGGTCGGAAGGAGAAACACAGCTACTTTTAAACATTATGTAGAACACCTGACGCAGTGAGCGGTGAGGCCTGATCGTGGGTGCTGTCGCGGCCGGAGCTGCGAGCCACCTTCACATGAAACATTATGAAAAGTGGATATCCACAGGTTTTTGTATATGTGCAAATATCACAACTTTGACCTTGGGAGGCTGTCTGCCACCAGTGAAAAATCCTGTTTTGCACGACTGCATGTAAACAGGAAAAGTAGTGGAATATTAAATTAGCCATGCAAACAGGTTAGTAGGAGTATTGTCTTTTTCAGAATAAGGTCAAAATAAAGAATATTGTATGCATGTAAACATAGTCATTGACAATGACTTTGAGCAGTTTTTTTCGTCGGTGTCCAGTGGGTACAATGGGCTGTAGAGCGCTAAAGGAGTGGTAGAAAACACATTTCATTTCCTATAAATCCTTCACAATAAAAGTGCCCCATTATTTTGTTATTTAAAAGCTTTTATTGTGAAACAAAATCAGGAAATACTAAGTCTTCCGCAGCACACTTGTCCATCGCCATCACAAATCTAGACACGACCATGGCACTTAACACACAACAACTTCTACAACTAAAAGCGTCAATGAAACAGAAAAGAGCAGATAACTGAAAGAAAAAGCAGCGACGCAGGAGACTTCAAACCAGGGATTCAGTTAGAAAAGTACCGAGAGCTGAACACACAAGACTTGTGTGTTCAGCTTTTTTCTCTGCTGACATGAGTACAGCCGCTGCTCGCAACATGCTGAGGAGGACAAGTTACAGTCAGCTGTAGACCTGCGTCCCATCCCAGCGTGAGTGTGTGAATTTACAGCCCACAGCAACTTAATACCATATATTCTTTAACTTATCTTTGATACCTTGTCTCAGCAAAAAATGTTGTTGCACGTCGTTAGCTTAGTTAGCATGCATTATCTAACTTGGAGCTAACTTGGTTTGTTTACGTGAACTGTGCTGTCACTCTCAACGTCCTGCTGAACCCCATTCAAAAATCTGGCAGATTAATAAAGTGCTGCTTGATAGTCTGTATGGGAACAAAATGAAAGTGTGATGTGTTTGTACTAACGTAAGACATTTTAAGTGAGAGAGGAGATGCGGTCTGCATCTGTTGCCTTCATTTACATGCGGTAAAGCCATTGTAACAAGCTGCGCACCGTGCACAAACTGTAATAAAACTGGCTTACACCACAGAACGAATAGTCTAATTGTTGTATTGAACAGCCAAATCTGATTCGACTGACACAATTCTGAATCGGGTACAGCCCTAAAGTATGCTGTGCAATGCATGTTACACCTTCAACACACTTCAAAAGCAAAAAAAAAATCGATTAGCCTGGGAATGCACTTGTTTTTCTCGTTTTGGTAGCTGCAGACATGCTTAGAGACAGTTATTAAATGGTTAAATTGAGCTCTTGGGGATAATTATCTGCACCACCCTCGAATTGCGATGAGAGCATCTACACCATAATCATGAAAGCCAAACAGATGATCTTCTTCCTGTGACAAGTGAAGAATGTCTCACAGCAACTACTGGTCTAATTCTATACAGCCTTCACCTCACTTCCTCTATCACAGTCTGGTTCTGCTGTGCCTCCTCCCACACTAAAGACACTAGCAGTGTGCTATCCACAGGACTGAGACCATCCTTTGCCAACTGTCCTCCATTTGAGACTTATACATGTATGATGTGAGAGAATGTGGAAATGCAATCACTACAGACTGCCAGCTCCATTTCCAACCTGTACTAAAAATCTGTCCATTGTAAACCAGAACCACCCACAAGCTAACAAGCTTTCTCTCAGCTAAAGCAGCCCCCATGTGCCTCTCCATCATTTCTAACACTGGAGCATGCTACCACAATGGCTGGCTCTGCTCTAGATGCCATTATATAATGTATATTCCCTGTATAATACAAGCAGTATGAGTAGAGGTGGGACAGATTTTCATACAAATAGAATTGATGATAGAATTTGAAATGCTGTACTATTTTTTGCTTTTACTCAAACATTGTAATCGTATCACTACTGTATTTAGTAGATGCTGGTTGATGTGTTATGTCTGGTTGTGAGAAACCATGTGCTGCTTTATCTTCAAGATACACATGATGGATGCCTTTTTTTTAATTTATTTTTTTTTAAGCCAAATGTCTTTTAAATATACACTTTTTTCCCATGTAGTATTTCCATCGTTTTGAAAATCCTTGCCATGTTTTCTGTAGCAACTTCGATGAAATATTTTGATAGCAGTGATCAGACTATCAGTAAAGCTTTCTTTGGCTTGGGGCCTCACTAGGTCTATACATTTGCATTGTGGGATTGTGTAAGTTTTCTAGCATGACCACAGCCAGGACTCTGGTCACTTAGTGGACAGTACATTGCTAATCATTACATAATATTTGCCTATGGGCGCCAGCCTCCAACTTTAGGCTTTAATGTACAATCATGATGCTCCTTCCATCCTTATGAACCAGGTAGCACAAAGCTCCATTTACAAAACTTAACTGATCAATGGTCAGTACAATAGAAATGACTTCATTGACTTTTGTCCATGATGTTTCTCCCCAGTAATATCGCATTAAATTTGTCTGCTCCCCTCTGGCGTTGACTGACAAACGACTTGTCATTATGGATTTCTTCATTAAGGAAGGCAAGATGGCCAAACACATTTGGTGAATAAAGCACTGTGTGCTGGAGAAGAGTTGTGACAAGTTTTAATTACAATGGACTTCCTTTGAAGCTCATACTGGGCTGCACCTTGCTGCGTGTGGCTTCTCAAATTTGTATCACCCTTTTTTTAGCGTAAAAGTTTATTATTTGGAGCCACCTCTGAAGAAATGCAACAAAGAGGCTCAGACCACCACTGATTTGGCTCAGCGTCTAGCGAGCACGCCAGGGTGCCAGTCTGGTCAGCCACGGCACCGCTTCTAGCCAAGATGATAACAACAGAGCCACCACGTGCCAACAGGTAGAGCTGACTGGCACTGTGTCTATGCTCTAGTTGCCCACCACTCCCAACAGAAAGGGAGTCATGTTAGCATTAGTTCACTGTTTACATCTAATTCTGTTACTTGCAAAATGGAGTACTAGTGTGTGTGTGTGTGTGTGTGTGTGTGTGTGTGTGTGTGTGTGTGTGTCATTGGAGGTTTTGAAACTGGAGGAAACACCTCTGACAAAGGGAAGAAGAGAACTGCATTTACTCAGTTGACCCAACTAGCAGTAACTTAAGAGCACATAGTAATTAACAGCTTACCATAATTACCCAGTGTGCCAACTAGTAAAACAATGTTGGTTGTTTGTGGTTGAAAATAGGCTGTTACCACAATTGTAGAAAAGAGGATGAGAATCACACAGTAGAAGGCATTGCCTAATTGGTAACTAACTGGAATTATCTGCTGTTGAAATTTGTGTCCAGCAATTTAACATACTTTACAACTTTACACTACATTATGATCCATGACCCCACATGAGAACTCCATCAGATCTGATGAATACTGTGCAATGTCATTGTATTGGCTAATCGTACTATTTATACTAAGTATGGCATCAAATTGAGTATGTACTAGTGCGATCCAACTGCATAGTATGTGGATTTTGCGCACTCGAAAAATGCCCAGACATATACTACATTAGCAAGAATTTCAGAGTATGAGATGTGAGCTTACTGGACATACTAAACCGCCCCAAAATGCATTGCAGCTCTTCAGACTGTGCAACGATGAAGATTTTTCAGTGGAGCTAAAAGCTGTTAATATGCCACTTTATTTTATTTTTTTTTCAGGTGAGAAAGTAACCATTTAGATTCCCAATATGTGGTAATTTTATCCAAATAACGCCTGTCTGTAAATTTGCTGCAAAGTTTTCGGAGATGTGAGAGCTGCTGGCTGGGTCAGACCAGCTGTCAGTCATGTGATGCAGTCACATGACAGTCTTGCTTGAGCATACTGCAGTGTGAACAGTCTGTTGTTAATGGCATACTTAATCCTTCCTTTACTAGGCAGTATGCAACAGATTGAGTATGTAGTAGGCAGTGTGTTAGTATGCGATTCTGAACACAGCCATAGACTTGATCATCACCATCTGATAAGAGAGGACAAACAGAAGATAGTGGGTGCATACATACACAAATTGCATGTATTTTATAGTAGTGTTGTGACACCTTGGTTGTGACACCATGATTCTGACTAGCAAGAATATTGGAGGATCATGTTGCCTTGAAATCACTATAAGGTTAAACTGCTGACTGTCAGCTATACAATCAGGGGGTTTACATCCACATCAGATGGGCTGTCTAGGAAATGCAACCCTTTATATGCACTGTCCTTCAAATTTAGGGGACCGAATATCCAGTATGTGAACTGAATAGATCGGCCCCATTGTCAAAATTGGCCAAAAATGGTGTTTGATTATTCCTTCTAAAAAAAACAAATGTTCAAACCTATTTGAATATCTATTTTTACTCATTACGTCCATAAAAGGGCAAACCAGTACAACAAGAGACATAACTACTTGTATAGGTATATTTATGTCAACATAAACATGTCTTTTAAAAGATCTACCTACACCTTACAAAATAAACAAATAAAATAATATAACTATTCTGTAAAACTTAAAGTGGCGACGCTCTATCAGTGGTAACAGAAAATATGGTTTAATACTGCAGCTTTCAGAATTATGTGGGCAGCAAAACAAACTATTGTCATTTTAATAAAGAAGCCAGACAACAATTGGACTTTTTCCATTGTTGTGAGCAACCGTGATCTTATTTTCACGCTGAACACGACGTATGTGAAAGTAAAAGTGAATGTTACTTTAGTTAGTTAAGGTTACCTCATTGAGAAGTTTGAGGTGTATCCATCTCCTGCAGATCTTTATCTAACAGCTCTCTGTTTCTGCTCCTTCTTGTTCCATTACTACCTGAAATATGTCTGTCAAGCTGTCAAAAAATGCAGAAAATGTCCATTGTTGTTTTGCAGACATAAGATAGTCGTCCATGTCA